>VYZV01038499.1:78025-122236 GCA_013401275.1 Pandion haliaetus | reverse complement strand
AGCTTAACACATCTGTGCTCAAACCATATTGGAGCAATGTAGTGCAGAGGAAGGAACTTTTGTGACGTTAGACCTGATCCTTTCTATTACAAGAAATGGAACAACCAGGAGATGCACAGAGCAAGTAGGTGCAACCATGTTAGCTTTAAATTTGCTTGTGAAGATAACAGTAGTGAAGATGTGAAAGTGTAGCTATGCTTGTATTTCTCTGTGTTAGCACTGGTAACAGTGAAATTGAGGGAGGGATAACTTTAGTTGTCACATTTATTTTCCTTTTGAGAAGACACAGGAAAGGACTGAGGGTGACTGTTTACCATGATGACAGTGGAGCCATGTAAGAGTTTGAGACTTCAGTCAAATCTTGCAGTGGTATGTTGCTGGTCAAGGTAGCTATATGCAGATTTCCCTCAGTGTGAAGAGAAGGTTCTGTATGGGTTACTGCATATTTGAGGGATAAAGATAGGTTTTAATGACATGTTGGTATGTAGGGCCGTAAACAAATTTCAAGTGTAATTAGTCCATTGCTATGGCCTATTTTTATTCCTTTTTAAAGCTTTAATGCTTGCATCAGTGTCTATTCTTGGGAGGCACAGGACTGTAGTTGGGGTGGCTGCAGCATTGCTTGGCTTGGGAAGGATGAGTGTCTAGAACACAGCTATGCCAGGACTCTGCTTGGCTCCAGGCAGCACCAACAGCTGCTCCTTTTTATGTATTTGAACAGTGTTTTCCTGGCAAGTAGTGAAAGAATTTGAAACTTTGCAGCAGGCTCTAATCCAAAGCTTCAGAAAACAAGGCTGGTATTCAAGGTAGTTCTTCATGGTAGCATTCTTCTTCTTTTTCTGTCTGGAGCATCATACTACATTTTAACATTTAACTTCTGGAGCTGAGAGCATTGGGTTGTGGTGCACCTTGGGTAATACAGCCCTGGTTTGGCTTCAGGTCCTTGGGTTGTTCTGTATTTCTATTTATAATGGCCCCATTACATACCAGAGTGCACAGGAAGAGAGCTTTCTTTACCATTTAAGTTTTTATTATAACATGATTTTGTATTTAATTTAGTTAAGGCAATTTACATTTCAGTTCTTAAGTAACAACAATAAAAAAAAAAAAAAAGTAAAACATTACACCGGAGATGAAACTAAAACACAGGACACCCCTTCACAGTGAACTCCTGTAAACCTGCAGTCTCTTACAACTCCTTCCCAGATATTCTTGGTCCACAGAAGGCAAAAGACTAGTTCACACTAGTACAAGCTTAGATACTCATCCTCATCTGGTGAGTTAAATTAACAAATCCATCTCCTTGACTTTAGCTCCTCTTTACTGCACCACAGTGATGAACAGAATTTAAATGGAGAGGGATCAGCACGGAGCAGGTACAGCAAATATGATGGCTGGTTTGCAAAGATCCACTTGTACTAGTGCCAGTCTTGGAATAAGTTAAATATTGCAGCCCTATAGCTAGTTACACTACACCTGAGGGGGAGGCCTTCAGAATGTAGCGCATGGAGATAAAGATACAACCCTCCACATTTGCAAAATAAAGAGTTATTGCAATGAGGAATAAAAGTCCTGTATAATTTATCTTCCTACAAGGGCATTAGAGTACAGTGTGGGTCCAGGTATTGTGAGGAATCCTGGCCAGTCCCTGGTTCCTGAATTGCTTACAAGCACTCTAAGGAAAATGTTGGCTGTGAAGCCCTTCCGCATGGTCAGTCTTTCTCTGACAGTGACATCCATGCGTGGAACCCAGAAATAAGCAGCCTCGTTAGCTGATACATATGTGTAGTCCCTCAGTGGGTGAAGCCGATGCTTCTTCTGTGTCTTAGTGGTTCATGGTATTCTGGACATCCACAAACCCCATCCTTTGTCTGCGCTTCCGTTGCTCTGTCATCTAGAGTTCAAACAAGGACACAAGTGAGGTAGGAAACCAGGCCTTCTTTCTATTCACTAACAGGCTCCTCAAGCGTGTGACTGCCTGGGCCGCTTTAAGCATCTGCCAGAAAACCCTGTGAGTTGGACTCCAGCTGTATCAGAAACCATGTGTCCCAAGTGATCCTGACCCCCACCAAAAAGAGCTGCAGGAGCCCTTTACTTTGTATCTGAAGTTGTACTGGCTTGGGCTGGTTCTGCCTCCTGTTCCTTGCAATCGGTGTCTATTTTGGCAAGGACAGTGGGTTTCTACAGTCAGCTGTTCCTCAAGTGTTCCTATTTTAAAAAGTGTTTAGTACCTGTTCCTTCAGCTCATTCAGCTGGGAGGTGAGATGGGACACGAGCTTCATCGTGGTATTGAGTTTGTCTTGAAGGTTTCTGATCTCGTTCTGTTCCCCTTCCCCTTCATTGCTGACCAGCGACATGGCTCGCATCCGAGGGAACCAGTCAAGGTTCTTGTTCTGGAAAGGCGACCATGGAGAATGGGAATTGGAGAGAGGGCGAGGAGGAGACCTGGTAGGATTTAACAGGAAGCCTGCCTATGCTTGGGGATTAAAGAAATTCTCAAAGGCTTGTCTTATCTGTATCTTTGCAAGTTTTCCACAAATGCTTCATTCCTAGTTTTTTTCCTACAGCCTTCTGGGCTTCAGTTCAGAAGTTTCTCTTTTCTAAATTTCCCTTCCCTCCCTTCTTGCCTTGAAATCACCTTGAAGTCACACTCTCTACTGCTTGGTTCTGCCCTTGGTTCAATCCTTAAATACACAGTACAAAACATCAAATAGACAAAGTGGTGTTGGCTGAGATTGCAAAGTGGAAATAACCAGCTAAGAACGAACTAAGGCACAACAACGTTATTAAATATTTTCCAAAAGCTCCTTCTCAAAAGTGGTTTTCTTTGGCAAGCTCATTGTTCTCAAATATTTCCTGGGGGTAGGCAGGTTGCAATAGTGAAAGAGCTGCCCTGAGAGGACACGTACCTTTATCATCTGCGCCACGTAACTCTCTGGCCCTGTGTAGTCTGTCTTGTTCTTCACTCGCACCAGCACAATGAAGTACAAGTAGTTCCACATGTTGTGCTCATATTTAATATGTTCCTCAAAGGACACTGTCTTGTTGTCAAACTTGTCCCTTTCAAGTCCTGGGAAAGGCAGTCAAGAACAGAGAAGGTGAGGGAAGGAGAAGGCAAGAAGTGAGCAAGCAAACAAATGTGAAAGGAAGTACAGATAATTGCATCCTCTCCCAGGCGTGACTTTCAAGAAGTGCTTTTAATAATTAGTTGGCATTTAGCACACAACAAGCATCCAAAACAGGGGAAATAACCCAGTTGTGTATTCAGAGGGCTTCTATTTAAAGTACTACTAGCTATGATTCCTGCCTATGTATCTAAAAGCATAAAATGCACCCAGTGGATCTTTTAAGAAAAAAGCAGTTAGATTTAGTGGGTTTTTCCCTTTTTTTTTGGATGCCTTCCAATGACTGAAAGCATTCCAGCACATTTTCTGTTTTTTATTTCCTTAATAATGTGGTGCTTTTTTTCCACTGGCTAAGTGATGGTTTTGAGTGATAGATGCACAGCAACAAGAACTCCACAATGTGGCATTTTAGTTTAACACCTCATTAACAGAAGGTGAGGAACAATACAGATAATTTCCCCTCTCAGTTTGTAGCCTTGTTTAAGCCTCTTCACGCTGCAGTGACCCATCAGTGAACAGATTTTAAGTTTTGTTGTGAACCAAAGGAAAACCAGAAACCAGCTGAAACTTCTTTCCTTCCCTCAACCTTAGAAGAGAGGAAGAGCTTTGAGGCAATTCCTATACACTGAGGTTCCAGAACTCACCACATATGAAACAGGTGGTCTTCAGTATCTCCTCCTTCTTTTGCTTCTCACTCCTCAGATCAGCAAATGTGTCGATGATGACCCCAAAGATGAGGTTAAGGACGATAATAATGACAATAAAGAAGAAGAGGAGGTCGTAGACAACCCGAGCAGGAAACAAGGACTCCTGTAACGGATGAAAGGTATAAACGTGTGTCTCGCACATCTCTCCTCTAGCCACTCCAACCATGCTGCCTCGTCACACGGGCCATGGGCTGAGGGTACCAGGTGAGGAGGAATAAAGGGGAAGAGAGGAGGAAAGCACTGGAGGGCAGCGTGGGGGATAGAGCTGGAGGTGTCGCAGTTCCCAGGGAAGGAGGGCAGCTGCACAGCAGTAAACGCAGCAGGACTTAGCAGAAGAAAGGGGTCCTGCGTGCTGCCCAAACTCACATCCTTCGATGGCTTCCGCAAAATGTCACCCACACCCCCTCCGTTCCTCAGGCCATGGTTCAGGACAGTGACGATGCACATAAGCAGCGTGTCACAGGCGCGTTCCCACTGGTCAGCGTCTGTTTCTAGGGTACCAGAGGGGGAAATAAAAGCAAAAATGCAGAGCATAGACAGGGCTTAAGTACCAGACCATTACAAAGAATCCACAGCTACGGAGATGACTTGCTGCAGTGATGCAGTGGCAAATCTCCTGGGAGCAGGTGCTCATTGCGGATCTCCCAGCCAGCAACTTCCGAACCGCTCTTCCAGCTTGCTTCTTGCCATGGAGGTGTTTGGCTGAGCGCTCCTGAAGCTCCCACTTTCTTTATGACTAAAATGAATCTACTTCATTTTTTTATGCCAGGGTCAGTGCAAAATTTGCAGGCCTCTTGCCTAATATGTGCCAGAAAGTGGGTTGTTTCTTTCCACCTTTGGAAAGCTAGGATTTTTCTGAGCTCACTGACAAACCAGACAGCCAACCTTTTCTGCCACTAACAGAGTCAAGCCTTCTAATGAGCTCACTTACTTACCTTCCAAGGTAGTGGGCACAGCAGAGCAGCTAATTTTGTCACTGCTGCAAGACTCCATGAAGGTCTCCATGTTCCTTTGCATCCCCAAGGGGTCATCTGCAAGTAAAAGAGACCACAGCCTTGTCAGAGCATCAGCTTGCCTTAGTAAAGCTCTTCACTGCTATCACGGGTGCTTTTCAACTTTCTCGTCTTGTAGCTTTCAAGCTTCTTGAAAAAACACTTGCTTTGCATTCTCGTAGCCTTTTCTAGGCTTTGAATCTTTTGCTCAAGTTTCAGTAAGACCTCTACAGTGCTAAAACTGCATTTGTACCTGTCCACGCTGTCCTCTGCAATCACTCCTAGCCCCAAAACCCTGCTCTCTGCAGCACAAGGTCCCTAAGTTGGCACAGGCAGCTGTCTTTCTTTGCTAACCCCAAAACCAGTGCTACCAGGAGTTTGTGCCAAGGGTATACAACCCATGATGCATGCACACATGCAGAGACATGTGCATGCTTTTGCAGCGGGGAGGGAGCAGGGTCTCATGCAATGGTCCGGCTGCAGAAGGGGACCCACACTCTGCCTGGCCCCTCTCTAGCCCAAGCACCGCAGCCAACAAGGGCAAGGGCTGAACAACCTTTGGCTTTGCTGTCCGGCAGCCGGTCCACCTCCAGGATGAAGTCATCCTTCAGGAACAGGAAGCCCACGATGGAGAAGAGGTAGACGAGGATGAGAGCCAGGAGGGCTGTCAGCAGGATGGAGCGCCCATTCCGTGTCACACTTTTGATGACATTAAACAAGGTCTCCTCACGGTAGATCAAGTCAAATAGCTGAAAGGACCCAGGAGCAAAGAAATGCTGCGGGGAACTTTTCTTGATAAAGCCTGGCCTACCTATATCCCCTTTTATCCTGAGATTTGGATCACTCAGCAGACCTTGACTAACTTTCACATAAAGCATTTAAGTTTCCCAGCTTACTGTAGGGAAGCAAAGACGAATGAAGTGACTTATGCAGGCGAGCCAAGAATAGGACACATGCACCCTGCCTCTGCCCTCACCAGCTCACGTTGCCTCCCAGCTGACCCAGATAAAGTACATAGTAGAGATTAGAAAGAGAGAGATAGCAAAAGACCAGGAGAGAGACAGCAACAGATACTGTCAGAAGGCAGAAAGATCAGCCTACATAAAGATTAGAGCACAGTGAATTGTTCTCGCTCCTGTTATCAATCAGCCCCTGGAATTTGTCACAGGAACCTTCTAGCTTCTAACAGGGCAGACAGGCTACCTCTGTGCCCCAAACATTTGCATTTATTGTACCAGGATGCTATAGAAGAGTTCGTGCACAAAGAGTCCCAGGACGCTTGTCAGGATGTAGCCAACATGGTAAAGAAATTCCACATCCATGATCATGGCTTTGTAGCCTCGGATGAAGGTCCCACGATTGCCCACGAAGCTCACCACAAACACAATCTTGTTGGTCAGCTGGGGAACAACCAGAAATGGGAGGGAGTGGGGTTTGCTGCACTTTCTGAATGCAGAACAGCCTCCTGTGTCATGGGCTGCTACACTATTTTTGCAGCACATGGAGAACTTACATTGAGAGCTCCCAGTATGTTCAGAGTGAGTCCAATCCCCAAGTAATAAATCGATCGCAAGATCAGTGCCACAAGGAGCGGTCTGACACCGTAGCGCTTAGTGAACAGGGCCATGATCGAGAAACAGATCAGAATCCAGAAGAGCAGCGAGATCAGTGGGGAATCCAGCACTCCTGGGAAGAGAAGACCCAAGGCAATTAAATAGCATGAGATTAAATGCATGCTGCCAATTGGACACTGTGCTGCTGTCCAGACTGTCCAGAAAAACTAATGTGGTGATTATCAGAGGGAAGAAAGAGAGAAATTATGCTTGACTGCAAAGACTAGTATTGACTAAGATGGTTCTTACTGATACATTTTTCTACATTTCTCATTTTTATCCAAGATCTCAAAACCACTGTAAATGATGGAGGCTTTGCCTGACAGCTGGTACTTATTCTGTCATTGCTTCCCCCATTTTACAAACAGGGAACGCGCAGCCCAGGGATAAGAGACTTCTCCCTAAGAAGGAAGCAGTGGGAGGGGCTGGCAACTGAAATCTTGACTCAATCCCTTCCTTTGACCGGCAGAAAGGACTTGGGGCTTTAGGAGTCACGAGGTGACTGAGGGTGGGGAGAGTATAGGTAAGAGGACTAGTTTTCCTGCATATGAAGGTCCCCTTTTTCTTCCACCTCGAGGAGCAGCGATGCTGGGGCACTTACCCATGGAAGTGGCTTCAACATAGGGGTAGAAGAAAGCAATGATTATGTTGATGAAGACAGCCAGGTTGAAGGAAATGCTTCCCCAGAGCGTCATTCTGCGGGAGAACCAGTACATCAGCGGCATGCCTGGAGGGAGAGGAGGCAGACACACAAATCTCAGCCAACCTTGTGCCAACCGGGGAAGGCTTTGTCCTCCCAGATATCCAAAGGGCTCAGCTCAGTACAGCTAGCGGGCCTGGAGGTTACCCTTGTCTCCCACTTTCTTCAAAACATTAATAAAAGCACCCTCATCCTCTGCTGAAATAGGCGTGCAAGTTCAAAATGTTACTGCTCACATTTCTTGGCTTCTCTGCCCTTTGACCTGCTCTGGCACCTTGGAATCAGATCAGCTCCATTCTCCTCCTCATCTCCCACCTCCTACAGCCTCACCGCTCAAGTCCTTCAAAACAACAGTGTCTTTGTGTTTTCAGCGCTGGTGCTTGGTCCCAGAGGACACCCAGCCAGCAATTTCCCATCCATACTGGAAACTTGTTTCCTGCCGAATTCCTAAGATAGTTTTGACTGGCTCTGCAAGTGTTTTCAGAGCTGCTACACTACTCCTTAGCTGCCTCACAGTATATATAGTGTGACTCTTTATTGAGCTCCTGTTATTTTAAACCAGAATTTCTGTCCTGGTGCAGCCCTGAAAGTACCTAAGCAGGTCTGCAGGGTGCAGAGAAACAAGTTTTATTTCCCATATGTAGCTGCTAGATCCTGGCTTTGGAGAAGGCAACTGAAAACAAATGAAGAGAGGGCTTTCCAGGGGAAACACCTGCGGGTGTAATCCCAGGGAATGTGCTGTAAAATGTATTTCAGACTACCAAGGCACTGCACTAACAGGCATGGAGGAAGTACATCCCTGGGATCTTGATTAACCTCCACTCCCTGCAAACTGCCAAGTGTCTTGTGCTCTACAGAGCAAGGGGCATAAGGAGCTCAGAGATGTGATTGCAAGGCTGCTGCCAGGGTTTGCAGCCCTTTCAAAGCAGGGCTGCTTCCCAGTTTCACAACAGGGGCTATTGGAAATGCCCGTGCTGGCCAGGGGGAGCCCGAAGGGAAGGTCTGGTTTGCTCTTACTGCGCAGTTTCTTCTGCCATTCCATCTCGTTATGAAGGAAGGAAGACTGGTCGAAGAAATCACTGACTTTGCTGCCCTGCTCATCCTGCTCCGTGGTGGTAAAGAGCCGGTACTTGGTCTCTTTGGTGAGGAACTCGCAGATGCCAGGCACCGGGAAGATTATCTGCTCCATGCTTCGGTCTAGGCGCACAATCTGCAGGAAGCAGGGTGAAGGGGAGGGTGACATCAGATCCTGCCCCTGCCAGGCTTTGGTTTCCTTTCCTAGACCCAGCTGTGCCTTCCCCTCCTTCCTCCCACTCCACCGGGATCCAAATATCACTGGCCACTTGTCTGTAACACTACAAATCGACCCAGCAAAGGCAGCCCTGGCTGTGCTGGAGGAAAGCTGAGAGTGCGTGAACCCTTGCTGGCCCATCTGCAAGGAGATCCATGCTGACAAGCAAGGATAAGGCTGCCAAATCGGCTGCATCCCTGCCGCTGCTGGGAGAAAAAGGAAAGGTACAGTGGGCAGCTCGTTCCCTCAGCTCCTCATGGGCTCTGCCAACGCCTCCAGCTCTCTGCAGAGCAAAAGGCCTGTCTGTTCCTTGCCGACACAGGGATGGGAAGGCTCCTATTGCAAAATAATCAGGCACGAGGCAACTGGAGCACACATGGGATTCACCGACCATGTGCATACTGACAACCCAACAGCTACCAGGTCTTGCCTCAATTTGGGATGTGTGTTTCTCGTAATACGCCAGCGGGTCCTCCTCTTCTTCTTGGACTGGGGCCGTTGACTTCAGCATCTGTGTCAGCTGCTTGTTATTTAGGCTGAGCTGGGATAAGGGGAGAGGGAGAGAGGATGAGAGTGGCCCCAGCCAGGAGAGTCAGATCTAACTCTGCACTGACAACAGCTTTCCTCAAAAGCTACCAAAGCTGATGAGGTTTCAGGGAAAAGCAAATGTATTAAAGCTTCCTAAAGGGGTACGAGTCCTCCCTGAGGTGACAGACATTCAATTCCCTGCAATAATTACATCCAAATGCTGCTAATCCACAAATTACAAATCAATGCCCATAAAACCCTGGGGAAATCATATTACTGCTGAATCTCATTTGGCATCTAAGGTACATAGGCAAGAAATGACAGCAAAGGACTCAGCCCTTCCTTTTCTGAAGGGAAGCGGGTACCAGCAGGACCCCATCAGGGCCACTTGCCCGTCCCTGTGACAAGCTGGACATCACCCTATGGCTGAGCCTTCCTTGGGGAGCCCTGCAAATACAGCTCTCTGCTGCTTGGTCATAAAAGGTGCACATGCCTTTGGGTTTGTAGGTTGGGCTACAAGGGCGCTGATAAGTCTTTCTTTAGTCCCCCTGGGGAATACCAAAACCCTTCAAATCTTAAAAAAAAACCCAGGGTGACTCAGCAAGGGTGGGAGAAGCAGCTCTTTCCAGTCTCTGGTCAGGGACTGGACACGTTGCAGGGGCTCTGCCTCCATTCCTGAGGCCCCTCCGTACCATGGACGAGATGCCCTCCTCCTCCTCCTCTTGGATTCGTTTCACCGGCTTCAGGAGCTGCTGCAGAGACTTGTTGTGTCGGGACAGCTGGAAGAGGGACAGCAATAGCCGGGTGAGCACAGGCTAGCAAGCAGCCACTGGTGAACACGGGAGCTAGACACAGGATGAAGAGAGGAGCAGGACGGCTGGCAAGCCTGGGGGCTGGCTTTTCACAGGAGCCAAAAGCACATTTCCCAGCCATGCCTCCCCAAGGAGGCCAGCCTGGCTGGAGGAAATGTAAATAAATATAGAGAAAAATGTGCAAACCAGTGAGTGGGAGCCCAGCACAGCATGGGGAGCCCAGCCTGGCAGGGTCCCTGCTGTCACAGCTCAGTACCTGCAGCGCCAGTATATAAATGTTGTGGCCAACTTCGCGGGGGGAAACCTCGGCATTTTCACACTCCTCCTCCTGCAGATAGGCCTTCTTAATCACATCAACCTGGAAGGCAGCAGAGGGATAGTGAGCTTCTCCCCATGTCCTTGCCTCATTTTCCTCCTCTGGCCATGAATGGCTCTGGGAGAACCATTAGGCAAGGATGCTTGCGCAGAAGGCGGTGACCAGCAGTATGGCAGACAGGATGGTTATTGGATTGCAAACCAGAAACTGCATCAGGACCCGCAGGCAGAAGAAGTCCAGCAACAGGCCAGGGGCAAGGCTGGGGGCTCAGTGGGGCAAGGCTGGGAGTGTTTCACTGTCAGCCCTTACCAGTTCCTGTGGGCGGAGGCTGATGAGGATCCGCTCGGCGTTTTCGCTGTCGTGTCTGCTTTCCATGAGGGCCAAGAGGAGCTTGGAGGCATTGTCCTGGGGAGGAGAAGCCCTTGCTGAGGGGAGCTGTGCCCTGCCACTGCCCAGGGCTTCAGAGTGGACAGAAGCCCCCCATGCCCCAGTCAGCTGTAATTCCCCCGTGCTAAAGATACCTGAGCCTCACACAGTGGAGATGCACCAGCCCTGTCCCACCAAGCCCACGTGCTCTCACACTTGAGGACCTGACACATGCACAGTCCCCACTACAGCAGCCACCTCACCCCACAGCACACCCCATGGCCATGCCAGCAAGCCCACGCAGTGATGCACACACGCATGCCACCATCCTAACCCGAGGCTCTGCCTACCTTCAGCTGCAGGACCAGGTCCATCCGGTACTTGCAGAGGGGGCTGATGTCATTAAGGATGAGGGCTGTGATGATGTCGATCCCATTGGACTCGTGGGTTACGATGCAGCTCTGGGGGACCAACACAATGTGTTATCCCATGGATGCTGCTGGTCCTCCCAGCTTCAGCCTCCAACACAGCCCAGGTCCAAAACGGTGCCCAGCCTACAGCGCTGACCCTGCCTGATTACCTCGGGAGCCCCAAACTCCCTGTCTCCCAGGAAAGGGCACCATTTGCACCATTATATTATTTAACCCCCATTTGCATCACCATATTATCTAGCCAAGCAGTAGCTCATAACTCGTGCAGCACCCCTGTGCGCCCTGGCATCCTCTGCTGCCCATGTTCTGCTCCTGTTCACACCCTGAAACCAAAAGCTGTCCCTGTCCCTGCTGCTTTCCCATGCATCTCCCCCAAATCCTCCCTTCGGCATCCCTGATCAGCAGTGAAATGCCCCAGGCATGCCAGGAATGACCCAGACCTGCAGGGATACCCACAGACCTGGTTCTCGTGGCAGGGCCCTTGGCAGTACTCGGTCAGGGTCTCCAGGGTCTGGGTGATGAGGGCCACGTTGTACTCGTTGATGTAGAGGCCCAGCAGCCCCAGCCCCCCCGTGGTGCTGCCGCACATGATGTCGAGGAACTGCAGTGTCTCACACACCAGGTTGTAGTTGGTCTTGTTGTTCTGGCACCGGAGGAAGTTCTGTCGAGCAAAACCTGCAGTTACGGGGCTGAGCGGCATCACTTTGTTGGGGGGGGGCAGTCCTGATCCACATCCCGACATCCCCTCCAGCTACAGTTTGATGGAGAATTGGGCTGGGGCCTGTAACGTACAGACCTCCGAAAGCAGCACTCAGTCCCACGGACACAGTCATGCCATGAATGGCTCCTTCCACAACACCAAAAGTTATCCATAAGGGATGGTGCATTTGCAGATGGGGAAACTGAGGCACAGAGTGGCTGGTGCAATGGCTTTTTGGACCAAACTGGGGCAGAGCCCAGCTTTTCCCACACCCCAGTCCCATGGCCTATGTCCTGACCCCCAGACCCTAGCAGCCCCCGTAACCAACCTGCAGGTCTCGGTTGTGGTTCTCACAGAGCAGTTGCAGGAATCGCAGGATGGGCTCCATGATTAGGACCGTCACCCCCATTTCATTGTTCTGGCCCTGCTCCCCAGTGTCATGGCCCTTCCGAAACCCTATGGCCATCGGGTATCGGGAGGGGGTGCCAGGCATCAGGAAGGTGTCTCCTCGTCCTAGAGGGCAATCCAACCTCGTTAGCGTCAGGCTATCCAATGAGTCAGACATTGGCCCTACCAAGGGGACACAGCCCCATACCTTTGGTGCCAGGGTCAGGCTCGTCTTTGTCTTCACGAGGCTTGTTCCCAATATCACACATGTTTACAGACACTGTAGACTTGGTCTCCTGCTGTGCCTTCTTCATCCGGTCATGCAAAACTTTGAAGAACTTCTCAGACTTCTTGTCGCTCGTCATGAGGTTGTAAAAGGATTTCTGGGAGGAGGGAGGACAGCCGTTCAAGTCTCCACCATGGGGTCCAAACTGTCCCTGCCTGCCCCTCTAATTTGGTAGCCTCTGGCACTCAAGACCTTGTCCAAGATATAACCTGGTGAGCAGGTTTATTTCCATGCAACAGCCCTGGACATCACAGTCCTCTTGGATTTACAGGGGTGGATCATCCCCTGCTGCTGTGCTCTCCCTTACCCTAAGCAGGGTTAGGGACAGAGCAAGCAGTGATTACAGCAGCTCCAGGCCTGGAACCCGACGGGTTTTTGCATGTACAAGTTTTTGGCTTCTCTGTGATAAAGGTTTCAAGATAACCCACGAGTTATCACCCAAGAGCTGCAGCCCTGAGCCATTTTAGCAATACCCGGCAGAGGGCATCAGCATTACTCCAGAAACAACCTGCAACAACCTGCCCCTTTCGCAGCATCCAGCCCTGAAGCTTGATCCAGCCACGGAGCTGGAAAACTCAAAACCAGAGAGATTTCTGCAGTTTCTTCTCTGGACAGCCAGCAAACGCATGCAACCAAACAGTATTTTGTCAAAGCCTGCTGCCCAGGGGCCAACCCACGTCTTCTTAGTGCTGGGACGGTTACACTGCACACATTAAACTGCGGCTGCCCAATCCCCCTGGGACTGGTGCCCACCACGCAGCCAGGGCTCAGCACCTGGATCTCGGTGTTGCCTCCGTCCAGCAGCCGGATGGCAAGCAGGATGCTCTCTTGGAAGATCTTCTCGTTCTTGGTGTTCATGATGAGGTCAGCCACCAATTTGGTGGCCCCTTCTCGGTCCAGCCGGCACTGGACAGCAGCAATAGCGGACCAGTCCTGGTCTTGGCCTGCATGAGAGGACACGGATGGATGTGATACTGTGGTAGTGCAGGAGAATAAATAAATCACTGCCAGGAGCATCTCAGTCCCATCCCTTCATCTCCCCAAATCCTTTACTCCCATAGAGGTAGGGGCACGGCAACCAGCTACAGACCTGATCCCGTCATGGCTCAGGAGCCAGGAATTTGAGGTGTGTGAGAGCAGCACCAAGAGACAGAGAAGGCGCAGGAGAGGGGCACTCACCTCCCCCAGCAGCATCCACGATTTCCCCTTTGGAGCTGGACTTCTTGTTCTGCAGGTAATTGTTCAGGAGCATTTTCCGCAGCAGGTTGCCCTGCCAAGACAAATAAGCGTCATAAATCTCCCAACGCCAGGGTCAGTGCTAGAGCGGAACGAGGCTGGGCACCCATGGGCTGCAGCAGGGAGGGCACTGCCAGCCTGGGAAGCAGGGACTGCACAGACAAGGAGTGGGGCTGAGGACATGCTATGGTATCATAGTGCTCACCCTCTCGCCATATTTGTTCCTCTTCACCAGCATCTGCTGCAGCGTCCTCAGGACCTTGATGCACAGCTTCTCCTCTGTTTCCATGAGATCCTTGGTGTGCTGCACCAGCCTGGCACAGCAGAGCCACCGTCACACAACCGAGAGGGACAAGGGGGTCCTTGAGGGAACCGTCCCCAACATCCCTCCAGGCTGCAGGCACACACCAAGATGCACAACCCACAGCCCTTCCCAGAACTCCCAGCAATCCCTGAGTAATTGCAAAGCATCCTCACTTGGACAGGAAACCTCCGCTCTCGCATCGCTGAAATGCCTCCGTCCCCTCCATGAAAAGCAGCTCTGGCCGGTGGAGGACATCCACTAGGACCGACAGCTCAGCTTCCACCAGTGGTTTCAAGCGATCCTCCAGGGCGTTGATGATGTCCTACAAGTCACAGCACACACCTTTAGGGCCAATGCATGCCTAGGAGACACGAGCATGGGAGAAGGACCCCTACAACACCAGCGCCTTCTTACTATCATGCACTGATCCATGTCACCACCTCCCCTCTTGCCCCGTACCTGCAGCTTCTCTATGATGTTCTTGTAGTCCCACTGGTTGGGGGTGGTGGAGACGCGGGGGAAGGTCCGTGTGGCCGTCTTGTAGCTGGATGTGTTTCTCTGCACGGTGCTGGTGGAGCTGCTGTTGAGCAGGGAGCTGACGTGGGCATCCAGGTCCATGGGCAGCGCAATGGAGCGGCTCTTGGCTGCAGAAGATGGAGCCAGGGTTGGGGACAGCCACGACCCACATTGGCTGGGTCTCACCACACTGCCTTGGGCTGGGCACCCCTTCACCAGCTCTTCATTTTGCAGCAGAGAAGATTTGGGTTAAATACAAGAGTAAACTCCTCCAGGCTAGTGAGGGGTGGAGTATTTCCATCCTTCCCTCCCCACTGCAGCACAACACTGCCCCCAGCCCCCCCCAGCCCAATGTAGGATGGAAAGAGGCACCACCACCAGTTTTTGGTTGGGAAAGCCCAGCACGGAGAAGTTGTAAGCACCCTGCCTCCAATTACAAAGGGAAATCCCCACCCAGTGTCTAACCACCAAGCAATCCTTTCCACACAGTGACTCAGTGCTAACAACACTTGTCCTGAGCCAGGCAGCCACAAGCAGGCTGAGGGCAAAGTCCTGGCGAGGAAAAACCACCATAAATGCTGGCTTTGTTTCCAGGCCCTTCACCAGCAGAGACACACCAGGGATCTCCCAACCAAGCCCAGGCTTCAGTTATCCCCATTCCACCCTGGTCGCACGCAGAGATGTAGCTCAGAAAAAGCACATCCCGGAGCCAAATCTTCCCGTTCCTGGCAGCATCTCATCAGGGCACCCTGCCAAGACCCGCAGTAGGGACAATGGCTCTTGCTTGCTGCTGGAGCAGAGGCAGCCAAGGGTGGCTGCATCCTCCTGGTCGGTGGGGAAGAGAGCATCACTCTGGCATGGCTCCTTACCAACCATGGCCAGTGTGCGGATGCAGGCTTCCACTGAGCTCTTGTGCTGCTGCTGCAGCCAGGGGCACTCCAGCAGCCTCATGGTGGACTGGAGAAGCTGCACCACAATGGTCTGGTGGGTCTGCAGGAGAGAGCAGGCAGGTATGTATCAGTGCAAGATCCAGACCTTGCTTTGGGGGGCTCAGTGAGCTTGGCCAGGCAGCACCTCATTACCTGCAGTGAGGTGCTGTTCTCTGAGAAGGGAGAGCTGAAGAATGCATTGATGGTGTCCAGCACCACCGTCAGCACATACTTCTCCAGCGTAGGGTCTGGCAGGCGTTTCTCTCGCTTCTTGCACATCTGCGAGGAGAAGGGAGGATGTTGATGGTACCAGGACGACGTGAGCATGCATCTTGGCTGGATGCTGCTGGCATGCAGCGCTTCTAGGACCTTGCTGAGCCAGGGGACATGGCTGGTGACACAGCTCCTGGGTCTACACCAGAGAGCCCTGACTGCTCCCCAGCCTGAAGTGTAGCCACTACGCAAGTCCCCATGGTGCCCATGGCCCACAGCTGGCTCCCCAGGCTTCAGGGAGCCTCTGCGATACCAACCTGTCCCCAGCCGATGCAACAGCTGTTGCTGCTGTGACCCTCCCACCCAATCCTCCCCACGCACCCAGGCCATGTCCAGAGTAAAGTTCTCAAAGAGAGTCCAAATGTGGTTGCTGGTGTAGATCTCCTTCATCTCCACCTCTGTGTCCACGTAGCAGTGGTTGACAAAGTTCACGTAGGCCATCTTCACCTGCCAGGGAGGGAGGTGGGGGGGCCACAGGCACCGTCAGGAGAAGGCACTCAGTGCAAAAGCCACTGGTACCCTCCTCACTGGGCACCCCATACCTCCGTGATGCAATCCTCATGTGTCACCACCCGCACCACGTCCTCCAAGGGCAGCAGGGACGTGCACTTGATCTCTGTGTAGACGTTCTTGCCCTCAGCACAGGCAGCCAGCAGGTCCACCAGTGAGATGTGGTACATCAGCGGGCTGTTCTCCTCCACCCCATCCCTGGCCGCTGTCATCATCTCCAGAAGGGTGGCCAGTGAAGCCTTGTCATTGTAGAAAACCACCACATCATCCCCGGCATTGGTGAGCTGCAGGGAGGAGTAAGTGGTCACTGCTCTGGAGGAGGAGAGTCAGAAACCTCACAAGGCAGAAAACGGTGTCCTCTGCAGCGGAGTGAGGAGAGGCAGCAGCCGGTGAAGGGGCCATGCTTTTACAGGGAAAACCAGGCATTGTCCATGCAATCAAAAAAATCACAGCTTGTGGAACTCCAAAATGGTTATTGGCTCTTGGACCTTTCATTAAGCTCCTGGAGATGTTTCCTACTCCAGGGAGAAGCCAGCATGGCTGGGAAGGCTCTTCCTCAAGGAAGAAGCCAACTGTACACCTCCCAGGAGCCATGCCCTGCTACACCCCACGCTCATGCCCCATGGGCTGCGGGGAGAGGTGCTCACCTCAGTCATGATCATGTCCTGGCACTTCTTGACGTACTTGCCCTCAGCCTTGATGATGGTGTGCAGGAAGTCGAGGTACTGCACGTGGCGGCCGTGGGTGGCCACGCAGTGGATGAAGTGCTGTGGCACTGTCTCGTTGATCTCTGAGCAGAGCTGGTAGTTGTTGAGGAAGATATGCTGCATCGTCTCAGCCTCCAGAAGCTGTGGGACCAGTGGAGCAAAGTGAGGCTGGAGGACTGTGAGGAACAGCCTCACCTCCTGCCCTGGCCCTTCCTCTCCCGGGGTCCTCTCCTGGCTTTTGTAACTCTTGCTCTCAGCCCAGGAGCAGTACTGAAGTCTCTCCCAGTGCTGCTGCCTGCAACCACCCTTCAGTCCCCTCTCCTTACCCCTGGGGTCAGGAACAGGTTGAGGTGTTTGTGCAGCAGGGCCTGGTTTTCCTGATTGCCTGCACAAAACTTCTGCAGGAACTGGTGGGTGAATTTCAGGATCTCCATCATCTTGGCATCACCCTGATGAAGGGCAGAGAAGAGAAATACCCAGAGCTGGCAAGGGATGGAGAGCAGCAGCAGGCGGCTGCCCCTCCTGCCTATGCAGGGGGTCCCTGCATCCCCCACCCCTTGCCCTAGGCACTTCAGGAACAGCCAGCTTCTGCCCACCTTCTCATAAGGGATCTGCAGCAGATCCAGCATCACTTTGTGGGCATCCATGTTCTTCAGAAGGCGCTGCTGCTTCTTGCGCACTTGCTCTCCAACCCCGCACATCTTATTCAGCCGCTCCAGGATCTGGGGAGAGAAGGACCATGGCAGAGGGGAATTGAGCCCATCAGGATGGCCAACAGCACTGGGGGCTTGCTTGCAATCCAGATGTGCCCTCCATAAACGCAGGTGCTCCCTGCATCACTTGCAAATCTTGGCAGCCCCCTCAGAAATCCTCCTTGGAATGCCATGCAGAGTGCTCTCGTACCTGTCACCAACCCTCTCTCCTCCAGTCCCCTCAGTGCAAGGCTCACTCGTGAGTCCTGGGGACATAACAGGGCTCCTCCTTGCACTGAGCTGGCAGGAACAAGCCCTGGCTTGGACTTGTTTCTACTGAGCTGCAGGAGTCCTTGGAAATCCCTGCCATGATTTCACCCTTTCCTTGTTGCTGGTGCACCCATGCGAGCCCAGGCCAGGTAGACATCGCTGGCCGTGCCCCCAGGAACAGCCCTGGGGTCAGGATTTGGTCTCACTTACCCCCTTGACTATCTGATAGTTCTCGCTGCTCTTCTCTCCCGGAGCAATGACCTCTTCATCGGCAGCATGCTGCAAGGGGACAGAAACAGCACCAGGGTCCCACTGCACTTCTCCAGAGTCTGAGGCATAACTACACCCCGCAGGACCCTCCCTGACCCTCCTCTTCCAGGGAGAGGGGTGCACGGCCCATCGAGAAACGTTAGATTGAAGCAAGCTGCACCTCTGCCTCCCACTCTTCTGGCCCTTTTCCCAAGGTCTTGCTCAGGGCTCTCACCTCTTTCTTCTCCTTCTTGTTCCCATCCACCGTGCTGTCCCCTTTGCTGCTGCCCTTCTTGTCCACCCAGAGCTCTGATTTCTCCACCATGGTGCGGAGTTTGTCCAGCTCCGACTTGATCACCTTGTAGTTCTCGACATCCTGGGCTGAGATCAGGAGCTGAACCTGCAGCGACATTACCAGGGGTTTCCATTTTGGGCACAAACCCCATTCCTCTCCCAGACCTCCCTCCCAAGCAAAGGGGCCAGGACTCATCCCATGTCCTGCACCCACAGCCAAGCATGGGCTTGGCTGTGCTCCAGAGCAGCATCCCACCAGGGTTACCTGTTTGAAGGTGTGCAAGACCTCCTGCCTCTGGCTGAAGTGCTTGAAGAGGAGTTGCAGGGAGCCGGAGATGAGCGGCGGGTAGTCGTGCATTGTCAGGTGGATCAGCACCCGCAGAAACATCCTCCCTCCCTCGTCATCCACCTCTAACATGCTGCTTGTCTTCCTGAAGCCGGGATGAAAGCGCTTGGTGTTAGCAGCCACATGGGAGCTTGTGTGCACTCAGTCACCCCTCGGGGCTGATAAGGACAGCTGCATTAGCCTTTAGAGCCTCATCTTCCTCATCACCTGCAGCTTTCAGCCTCAGCAGTATGGACAGGAAAGGAAGAGCCCTATGGCCAGGCTAACTATGCACCGGAGGGGGCAAGGACTCACCCCACACCGAACATGGCTTCTGCGTGCTCGCCGATCCGGTCCAGGTTCATGGCTGCAGCTGAAGGGAGAGGAAAGGGAGATAAAAGGGGAAGCCAACGTGATCCCTGTGCATTGGTAGCAACCCACAGAAACCAACCCAGCTCCCTGGCCCCTGCTCCGACCATCCACGATGGACACAGGTCACCTCACCCCATCTGCACAAACTCAAATCCCCCCCATACTCCCTGCCAGCAGCAGCAGCAGGTGGAGAGCATCTGGAGCTGTCACCTCCACTGCCTGTGTGTCCCCAGCCTGTGGGGTTTGCTGAGTTGAAGGTGTACCAGGAGCAAAGTGGAAGAGTTACTTGTGGAGTCAAAGGCTGGAGCCGTCCCATCAGCTGCACTGTCCTGCATGGGGTAGACTTCTACAAACTCCTTCTTGAAGACAGAAAGCAGGTAGGAAATCCTGTAGTCCAGCCGCACATTCAGGATGAACTGGCAGCAGTGAAGAAGAAAGCAAAAGTGAGTGCCCTCTTCATGCCAGCTGTCTCTGCATCAGAAAACCATGTCTTCCCCACACCACCCCATCCCATGGGTCCCACCCGCAGCTTCACAGTGCTCCTCCATCCCCACCAGCTCCAACCTGCAAGATCTCCAGGATCTTCAGCTTGGTCTCCATCACCACAATGTTCTCATTCTCAATGCTCCTCCCTCTGTCCACTTGCTCTGGGGCAGAGCCGGCACTGAGGCTCGGGGGGCTGAAGATAGACTGTTTTCTGCTCAGCACCATGGTGGACATCATCTGCCCAACACCCTGGATTGACCTCCGCACATTCTTCCCTACAGAGGGCAGAGTTAACACAGATGGAAAGGGAGGTGGCAGAGGACCAATGGAAGGACCCACTTAAGAGTGGAAAACACTGTAGATATTAATCAGAGAACAAGTAGGAGGGACTGGCCATTTCTCTGGCATGGCCAAATGCTCAACACGTCCTGTCTCCCAGTACAGACCCAGCCAAAGCTTCCATGTCAGCAAACCAGTGGCTTGTTTTCTCACAGCCAAAACTGGAAAGCACTGGGCAGACCATGGAAAACACCTTCCTGCAGGACCATGCCTGGTTATGGACCAGGGACTCACCTGTCACCTCGTCATTGTAGACAGCCTGCATCATCAGCTGGGGGTTTTGGACACAGTCAATGATGCCCAGCAGTGTCCGTGTCAGGCGCAGCAGCTCGCTGAAGCTGTAGAAGCCGAAGTAGATGAGGTTGTGGGCAAGGCTGACGACCTGGGGAAGGACAAGGCAACTCCAGACCTCGCCGTGCTTGGGGATGAGCAGGAGAAACAAACGTGGAGCAGAGGGATGCCAGCACAGCCACCCTCATTGCAGAGGCCGTCGTAGCCAAACCACGTTGCATCCTGCAATGTGCCAGTGACACCAGCAGGACTCGCACCTCAAAGGTGAGCTTGTTCTTCTCCTCGTTGGCAAAGGGCACCGCCTCGCTCACCACGTTGTTGAGGTAGTCCTCCACGAACTCCATGGTGCTGGCAAACTTGTTCTTCTTGTCATCACGTGAGACATTGAGATTGGAGTCGTAGCTGCAAGGGGAGATGGTGGGGGTGCGCTGGATGGGAGCAAGTATCCTTGCACCAAGCCTGGAAGGAGCACTGTCCAGGCAGCTGCTGAGCCATCACGGCCAGAGGTGACGCTCACAACTGTGGTGGAGCCCACTTCCTTCTGAAGGCTGAGATCTACCAAAGTCACTCCACAAATGCCCCCCCCCCAGTCCCTGCTAAAACCAAGCCGTCCCTACACTACATGGCATCTGCCATCCCATCTCCTGCCCTGTCCCTCAAAGCCACTGCGAGCCCCAGTGTGTCTCACTCTTTGATTGTGATGGCCGTGGGGATCTCAGTCCAGAGCCGTGCAAATTTCACGGGCATCACCAGCTCCTGGGGGTCCCTGTCCACATGCACGTGCAACATGAGGTGGCAGAAGGATGCCCGGAGATCGAAGGGCAGCATCTCATCTGCCATGCAGAGGAAGATCAGGTCCACACCCAGCTGCTGGGAGATCTCCTTAATGGCCAAGTACTGGCGATCCAGGCACATGCGGGCAAAGAGCTTCAGCTGGTACCTGCCCAGGGATGAGGGGGAGAGGGAGTGAGGCCATGCAACCCTTACACCCTCACCTAGAGAGAAGATGCCATGGGATCATCACCTGTAGTAGCTGAGGACGTTCTCATCATGGGCGTTGCCAGCCCGGGCCTCCTGCGCCAGCTGCCGGATGCTTTTCTCATGGTGGTCGTTGTTCTTGTCCGTCCAGGTGAGCCAGACCTCCTCCTCTGAGTACTCAATGCTCAGGTACTCATGGGTCTGGGACATCTCCTTCACTGGCCTCAGCCTAGCACAGAAAAGGGGTAAAACTGGAGATGCTCCCGTGGGCAGAGTGGCTGCACCTCAAGGGGTGATGGGTTTTACCAGGGCACCGTAGGAGCTGGTGGGAGGTAGGGCCAGGCACCAAACCCTGAACGTGGACAACCTCTCCCCTTGGCTACTTACTCTGTTTTGATGAGGATGTCAGTGTTCTTGGGGTCCAGCACGCACTTGCAGATCAGCTCCTGGGTGACAGGGATGGCAATGTGGTTGGACACGCACAGGTCCGAGAGGTAGTCCAAAAACCTACAGAGCAGAGACAGCTTGCTGTGAAAGGGGGTTCCATGGGAGCCCTCTCCACCTCTAGCCAAGGCACATCCCACCCGTCACGCAGCACAAAGCCCTTTGGGACGGGGCCTTCCTGGACACGCACCGTGGCTCACGGTTCTTGCGCACCAGGCTGACAAAGGTCTCCACCTCTGTCTTCGTGATGTGCTTCTCCAGCAGCTTGCGGTTGTTGTGCAGCAGGGCCGTGATTGTGTCCTCAGCCAGGATGTCGTAGCCGATCTGGGACTGCATCATGCCAAACTGCTTGGCAATGTGCTCCTGGAGCAGGCAGAGAGGTGGTGAGCGCACAGAGCTGGGTGTTGGCAGTCTGGCAATGCCCCCCTGCCCCAACGAGACCTCGGCACCCCCCAGGGCTTTACAACACGTGGTGGGATGGGAGCTCCCCGTCGCCCGCCGACCACGCACCTGGTTCTTGCGATAGTCTTCCTGGGAGTGCCGGAGCACACGGTAGCACAGCCGAAACATGTACTGGTAGGGAGCATTTTTCTGGTCCGACAGCTCTTCCAGCCGCACCAGGGGCCCTTCCCCACCCTTGTCCTTGAAGGGGGCTTTCAGGATCCCAAAGATCTGCCCAAAAGCAGATATGATAAGTGCTGTGTTCCCCTCCACACCATCACCCCCACACATGGCTGGACACCAGCCGTGCTTGCCAGGAGGGCTTGGTGCACCACTGGGGCATGAGCTGGAGACCAGCTACACCTCTTCCATGGGGTTTTCCAGATCCCTGGCCACCAGTGTGGCCCTGGGCAGAACAGGACATCTCTGCAGCACCTCAGCCTTGCTCAGATGCAGGGCCCCAGGGCCACTCACCTGCTTCAGGATGTTCTGCTCCCGCATCAGCTTCTGTCGTTCCCGGTTGGGCTTGGTCACCACGATGTCCAGCACATTCTGGCCATTGTTGGGGACGTCGCTGACAAAAAACACCAAGTCCTCCAGCAGCTGGATCACGAACCTGTAAAGGGGCATGATGCAAGTGGACCGGGGGGGGCTGCTCACCCACCCCACAGAGCCCACTCAGACGTGGGTCCTTGCAATGGTGCCGGCACATTTTGGAAGACCAAAGGGCCCACGTTCAAGGCTCAAAAGACTGCCAGGGAAGCTGCTGGCCGATCCTCCCCTCCCTGCTAGAGGTTAATGGCTGCCCTGAAGCAAGAGGTTTTACAGCCCCTATGGTTCTGAAGGAAACTATATGTACCATGGTAAATGCCAGGGGCTTTTGCTCATGATTCATGCCGTGTATTTTGCACTTAACGCCTCTGCCCCCTTAGTCACCTTTGCGGGACCCGCACGGGGAGGGCTGGCAGGGCGGAAGCGGCTTGCTCAGTCCCATGAGGGATCTGTGTTTGCTCAGGAAGCACCAAGAACCCACCCACCTAAAAATAATACCGTGACTAACCCGGCTGCCCCTATCGTGGGGCCATCTCTCAGCCCCTCGGATATTTTTCTAGCGGCAAAGGAGGGGCCAGAGCGGGGCTGCGGTGTTATCTGGTTTCCTCGCCAGACTCCTGGGAGAAGCAGGCGTGGATTTGGGTTGTGGGCAGGAAAGCAAGACAGCGCTGGCACCAAGACCCAGGCAGGGGCCCCATCCTGCAGTGATGCTGGAGAGCCCTTGGAGGAGCCCAGCATGGCCCCATCTCCCAGGGGAAATGACTTTTTACCTCCGGTCATTCTGGCTGAGAAAACCTTCGTTCATCTTCTCCACCACATTGGCCAGCATCGAGCTGGCGTCGTTAGCAAAGTCCAGGTCCCGGATCTCAGATACGGGCACGGAGACGATGGCGAAAGCTTCTTTGTCTTCTTTGGTGGGGCACGTGCCCAGCTGGGAAGCAACAGGGAAGCAGCATCACACAGACAGGGCAATGCCAAGTATGTCCCCACCATCTACCACCAACTCGGGTGAAGTCAGTGACCCAGTTCATCTCCACCAGAAGGACTGGAGTGGGCTCTAGGTTACTAGGATCGGCTCTAGGCTGGCGTTCAGCCACCTCCATGGATCATCAGGGTATTTCAGTGCCTGCATAAAGCCTGGGTGCTGGGTGGGAAGGAGCATGCTAAGAGCTATTGGGGTACAGGGGATAAATACACGGATGGGAAGAGGGAGCGGGGCCGTACCATGAGGCGAATGGGCCTCTCCTCGTCAATGTCAATGGGCACATTGGTGCTCTGGATCCAGGTGTTGGTGCAGAGGTGGCGCAGCCTCACGTAGGAGTTCCTGCAAATGGCACAGTGTCCTGGTGAGCGATCCGCACAGCACCCACCACTTCCCCCGATGCCCTGCAAAGCTCCCCCCCCCGCCCCAAGAACAGACTTGCCAAAGTTTCACACCACGCAAGTAAGCTTCCCTTCTTTATTTAAATCCCTCTGTGCCAGCGTGTGCTTACATACCGTGGGACAAAGGAGTCCGTCTTCTGCAGTGTGGTAGGGTCCAGTTCAAAGAGGGAGGCAATATCATTACCATGGGGCACAGCCACCAGCCGGTATTTGATCTTCTCCCCCGTGTTCCTGCGGCTGGCACGGCTGCTGCCGCCCTGCACCAGGGAAAGCAGCTTTAAGCCCGGCGCGGGGTGACCGCCCCGCCGAGCCCAGCCTCCCTGCGCACACGGCATCGGAGGAGACACGCAGCGGCTACGCTCAGAGCAGAAGCTTTTGCTTGGATGCCGGGCTGAGCCTTGCAGCGTGGAGATGCACGAGGGGCTGCAAGAGCACAAGCGCGGCATGATGCACCTGAGCTACGAGGCCACCCCTTCTCCGTATCTCACCAAGAGCAAAGAGAAAAAAACCCTGAAAGTCCAAATCTCTCTTCTACCAGCACTTCCCCATAGCCTGGGGATCCAACATGCACTGGGACCCCTCCAACAGATTTCAGCAGGGTCCTCTCGCAAGCAGGACATAGAGATGCTACTCTACAGCGCAGGGATGCTCTGCTGGGCAGCGGCACAGCCTCCGGCCACAGCCTCGGCACCAAGCGGGACCCGGCGGCACGGCACGGGCACTGTCCCTGTGGCAGGCTCTGTTTCGGGGCATTTTCCCTGCTTTCAGGCAGAGTCTAAGAGACGGCGTGATTTCAGGCAGCGGCAGCAGCATTTCTGCTAGCGATGCTGCACACAGCTCACCGTGGGCGCTGCTTTGGGCTCAGCCACGTCTCCTTTATAACTTGGGTTTTCCTGAAAAGTTAAAGAGGGAGATGAAAGACAGCTACCAGTCCTCCCACTCGGTCCCTCCAAAACCCTGAGGATGGGGTGTTATCTCTATTCCTGCCTTTCTTGATCACATAGCAGAGAGAGGAAACCTGCCCAGATGGGGCTGGAGGACATGGCCCATACCCAGTGCACAGCGCTCCGTCCCCCAGGAGCAGGACGGGGTGAGCCCTGGTGAGCAGACCCAGGGCTCTGCGTTGCAGCAAGACGAGCTCTTGCTGTAAATCCCTCGAGGCCCCAGGCTGAGGTCTCAGTGAGCAACACAAGCTGGGCAGCACCAGCCTGGGATGGGGATCATTCTGTGATCTTCTTTCCTCTGCAGAAGATGTCACCTGAGTGTCTTTTGGTTAAAAGCAGCCATTTCAGAAACCCAGTATTTGCTATTTTCCATCCTGCCAGTGGTGGAATGGGCCCTGGGGCTGCCTTTGGTTGTATTCTCCAGCTTAAGGAGCACCTTTGGTACATGGTGCATCAAGATCCCCCGCAGTACATCCCTGCTCCCCTGGCAGCAGGGTGTAAGACAGTCTTTCCCTTGGTCCTGGCAGTTCATTTGTGTCATATATACCACATTACCTAAGTGCAGAAACCTCTTTGTGCATCTATCAGGAGGCCTTGAGCTGGCCTTAAATGGGAGCAAAAAAATTTGGCAAATGATGTTTCCAGACCCAGATTTTGCCCATGCCCTTCACAGGTAAGGACAGCCCTAGATGCTGCTGTGGACCACAGAATAAGGATGGGCAAAACTTGATCAGGAAGAGTTAAATGCAGCAGGATGAATTATCTCCTGCTTCCATCTTACCAGGAGGTTGTGCCCAGAGCAGGCAAACAGAGGAAAGCCCTGGCCACCCCATCCTGCCCTCCCCAGGCCAGAAGAGGGGGGAGCTAGGAACAGCAATTTTGGCAAGTGAACCCCTGCACTGTGGGGTGGGGGATTTCAGGGGGGAAAGCCTAGCCCTGCAAATGGGCAAATGACGATGATGCTCACAGCCCCAGTGCCAATGCCTCCTGCGAGCAAGAAGGAGCCACGGAGGCCCAGGGCAGGACGGCTCCGAAAGCAAACTGGAGTGGGGCCAGAGGCAATCCTGGGCATCACTGCTCTGTCTAAGGGTGGGTGGGCACTGCCTTTGCAAGGGATAAAGGATGGTCTCTTTGCAAGGGATAAGGGCAGGGCAGATCTCTGCGTCCCTTTGCTTGCCCCCTTACCTCCGCTGCTAGGTAGTTGCCCGTGGCAAGGTGCTTGAATCGGTATAAGCCATTCCAGTGCCCAGCTCCCCCTCGGCACGGGTCATGGTGGACAACCTGGGAGAAGCAGAGGAGAGCTCAGCCAGTGGCATGCGGGGCTGCGGGGAACCGGGACGCCGTTCCTGTCTCCGAGCCTCCGCTGACCCTGGGCAAACATGCTGGCGATAAGAGCCCCATCCTATCTCAAAGGTGGCCACGAGTAAATATACTCGGGGTGCAGAGCTCAGACAGACACTGGTGCCCAACCACCAGCAGTTGCAGTTCCCAGTGCTCTCATGGAGCTCGAGCCTTGCGCTGGCTTTCACCAGGGCAGTCAGGCTACCAGAAGCGGAAATTTATAGAAATAACCACTGCTTCTAGCAACCCCCCGCCAGTGAAAGTGCAGGAACCACAGAGGTACCCCAAAAGCCCACGGACACATGCTCCATCCCCTCCCTGCTCACCTCCACCTCCCACAAGGCGTTGGAGCTGGTGGCCGAGGTAGCCGACTGTCTCAGGGTGGTGCGGAGGAAGACGTGCAGCTTGCCTTTGTACTCGTCGCAGGTGAGAAACTTCTCCTGCTCAGCGTGGAAGAGCCTCACCACATCCCCCTGGCACCAGGACATGGTGGTGAGACCCAAGGATGTGGCTCTCCTACAAACTGACGTAGCTCCTCCTGCAACCCCCCACCCTGCAAGCAGATGGGATCCCCCGTGTACATGGTCCAGAGCAGAGCAGAGCTCCCAGCCATGGCACAGCAGGACCATGGGAGCCTGGGCATCGCAGGGCACCATCAGCTTTTCCACTCCTACCTACCCGAGCTGTGCTAAAACCTGCCTCTGGCAGCATAAATGCTCCTCTAAACCCAGGGAAGGGCACCTTGCATGGGCACGGGGCAGCCTGCACTCTGCAATGCCATCGCTCCGTTTACTCATGCAAGTCACTTCTCTCTGCTTCCCCTCCCCAGGCTGTAAAATAGGTGCAAACCCACCATTTTACACCCCTGGAGCAGGAAGAGGCTCTGCTCACCAATGTGTTTAAGGCATTAACGCCCCAGGGAGGAGGACACCGTGGATGTGGGAAGCTGGGGATAAGTGCGGCACCTGGGGATGAGGGTCTGCAAGATCATACAATCAATATCCATCCAGCTGCTTCCTGGAGGACCTCAGCCCCGAACAATAGCTCTGCAGGGAAAGTTCCTTTCCCAGGCAACAGCCAGCCTTGCTGTACAGCTAAACAGCTGAAAATTGTCCTCTCAGCTAGAAGCTGCTACTGGCACTACGTGTGCCTCATATTGTCCTTGAAAGCCAATTTAATACAATAAGGCGGAGGGTAATTTCATGCCCCCCTGGGTACCTGCTGCCAGGAGATACTAAAATATCCAACTCTAGCTTGCTGTTAAGTTCTCCAAGTGATGAATTCTCCTAGAAATTAAGGTCCTCAAGGCAGGATCCCTTTCCTGTACCCTTGTCACGCAGCCAAATGGCTGTTCACACGTCCTGCCCCTGCAGGGGAGCAGGGCCAGGTCCCCAGAGCCCACCATGTCCTGGGCAGCCAGTGGCAGCTGAACCTCCTTCCTTACCCCTTTCAGCACTTCCTCCATGTGGTCACAGAACTGCATAAAAAGGTTGATTTTCCAGCTGGTGTTACAATTGACTGAGTTCACCTGAGGAGCAAGAGAGTGAGGTCGTGATCCCTGGGACAAGGAAAAAAAGGAAGAAAAAGGAAAAAAAAAACAGGCAAGCCCCAAAAGCCAGACCCAGTACAGGCAGCTCGACCCCAGCCCAGTCTCCCCATACCTCCTTGCAGCCAGCGTTGTCAGCAAGCTCGTAGTTGCTGGCGTGCAGTGGCTGCCCGGCATTGACGGGGTTCAGGATGACTTTGTCTCCCACGACTACCTGAGGAGCAAAATGAGAAAGGCAAGAGCAAGGATGAGATTGGGCGCCCGGCAGGGAGGTGAGCCGTGGCAGGCGGCACACGGTGCTTTCTGCGTATCGTCATTTAGGAACATTTCAGCCCCACGCTCACATTATCTCCATTGCTCCTCAGTTTCCAAAAGGGCTGGATGAAAAGCCAGGATCCCTCATTGCCGGTGGCATCCAGCGTCACCCGCATGGCGTTTTTCTCAAGCAGGGCTGGCAGCCGCTTGTTCACTGTCAGGTACTTGTTGCTCTTCATGTGGAGGAGCTGGAAAGGCGAATGCCAGGGTAAGCTGTGACAGTACAGCCCCCCGAGGTCCCCAGGGCTGATCATGCCCAGGAGTGATCCTATGAGCCCTTTCCCAGCAGCTGCCTGACTTGCATGTGCTGGATCTGTGCATCCTCCCCCAAAACTCATCGGCTGAGCGCAGAGGAGGGGAGAGCGAGCCTGTACCTGTATGACGCTGCCGTATTTCACCACGTCACCATGCACTTTCTTGTTCTCCGTCTCGTTCTGCTTCTGCTCCATCTGGGCTGCATGCTGAATGCCAAAAGAAGAGCTGAGTGTAGGACCACCCTCCTCACTCCTCAGGAGCAAGCCCCAGAGGGGTCACCTGCATCCTCAGCTATGGGGAGGATAAGATGGGCTGGGATGCAGCATCAGAATCCCTCTGTCCCCCAGACAACATGGGCCAGAGCTACAATATGGTCCTCAGCATCTGAGAGCTCAGCCTAGGACCATGGTGTGGCCCTGAACAGCTGTATGAAGTCCATGCGAGCTTTAAACAGAGGACTTAAAAATTAGGACAGGGACAAAATGGCACTGAAATTCCCCCCAAACCCCAGCAGATCTACAGGGCAGCGCCAAAAGGGGACTCTGTGCACAAGCCAGGGACTGGGGCAATGCACCCATCTCAGCCCCACTGCAGCAGGGCTGTGGGGACCGGGGGCTCCCGGCAGCACCAAGAGCAAAGAGCAAAAGGCACGGTGCCGTGGCCAGAGATGGCTGCAGGTCCAGACCTGCTGCAGCAGATGTGGCAGGATGGGTCCCCGCTGGCCAAGATGCCCCAAGAGTGGATTACTCAGCACTGCTTGCAGCCCCTTTCTCCAAAACCACAGACATTTTCCGTGCGGTAGCTCTGGCAGTCAGAGGAGTGATGTCGACGTACGTGGAGCAAGGCAGGAACTTGCTCCCGCAGAGGATCTGTCTGGGAATGGTGAAGGTGCGCTGACAGCCCCGGCACCAGCCCAGGCACAGCCCGGGCAGCACCAGCCCAGTATTCCCCCGCAGCTGGGATGGGAAACGGTGGTGAGGGATGGAGCTGGGAGAGCATCTACCTTTTCCCATCCTGCTTTCACCCCCTTTCACTTGAGGGCAGGGGAATTGGGAAACACAGCTGGAATTGTGACTCTGCACTGGGAGGATGGGGCAGCTGGTCCATGAGTGCCCGAGCAGGCAATGCTGGGGCTTTGAACGCACCTGGCACACGGTGTGGCAGTACAAACCCTTTGCTCTTTAGAATGTTGCCACCAGTTTAGTTAACCCTCCATCCCCATGCAGCTCTGGGTGCCACACAGGGATGTAAGCCCTGTGGTGGTGGCTGCTGCCATCAGGAAAACAAACCTGCTGCCAAGAAATCCCACACTGACGCAGAGCTGTGAGTTTAACAACAACCCCATGGAGCAACTCGGCTCCAGTGAGAGATCCAGCAGCATGGTGTGCCCTAAATCCACATCCAGATTTGAGCTTCTTCCTTGCTGAAAGCCAGTGGGGCTGGGAGTGGGAACTGGCTGTCCCAAGCACGCAAGCCCACGGGGGCTGATGATTCCAGCCTGTCCTTTGGATACGACGGGGTCTGTCCCCAAGCCGTGTTGGGATGGGGTGTCAGGGACACACACTGGGGTGGGCAGCCTGGGAGGGTGCAGGGAGGATGGGGAGACATCAGCAGAGTGGGAGGAAAGCCTCCACAGCATGTCTGCACTGCATCTGGCTGCACCTACAATTACTCAGCTGAGAAAACACCGAGCCTTAAACCCACTTAAAAGCAACGATGCAAGAGCAAAAGCTCAGAAAGGCGACCGTGGGCATTATGGACAGCCAGGCAGGGTTTCTCTGCTTGAGACCCGGGCTGCTTCTGCTTCATGAAGTTATCTCCATCAGTTGGAAGATGTGTTCAGCTTGTGGGAGATGCTGATAAATCGCAGCCTGGAGTCCAGTGTCCTGCCAGGATGTTCAGGGGCTTTGCGGCAGCACAGGCAGCGCTTTGCAGAGAGCTCCCTCCCTACCTGGGCTCCCGGGAGCTCAGCTTTGGATGGGAAGGAGCATTTGCCAAAAGGGCAACACCGGGAGCAGCGGAAAGGAGCAAGGAAATGTCAGAATCTCTTTAAGACAAATCTTAACCAAGGTGCAATCAATCAGGCTCAGAAATGAGCCTCTCTGTCCAGTCGTGGCCAGTACAGCTGTCGACATTACAAGTTACAGTCTAACCAGAGCAGGAAAATAGTGTTTCCATAAGCCAGCACCCATGTACAGTTGGACATGGCAGGAGGCACTGACCGTGTCCCAGCATCTCCAAACCAAGCCGGGACGCCCTGTCCGGACACTGCATCAGACCTCGCTCCCCAAAGGCAAAACTGGGGGACCTGTGGGGCTGGGCTTGAAGCCTGACAAGATGATTTAATGAATCTCTCCTGAGCTTTGGTTTTATGAATCATCCTCAGGACCTCGCCAGCTGTCTGAGGCGATTATGCAATGTTTAACATGGGCCTTCTCCAAACCTCGTGGAAGTAAACAGGAGCCTTACTCTTCCACAGCCCTTTGGAGCAAGTCCTGGCCACAGCAGCTCCCTCCTCCGTGCCAGGCACCCGTGGGTGCTGCAGGGGGTGCGGGGCTGTGCTCACAGAGCACCTCTGCCTGCTCTGCCGTGGGCTCCTCTGCACTAGGAGCATCAGAAGAGCTGAGGCAGCAAAGGCTGAGCACAGCGGCAAGGGTGGAAAGGCAGGTGGACATCACCTCTCATCCCAAAAGCAGCATTGCTGCCCTCCCTTCCTCTCTCCGCCTGCTCAGTCCCCTGGATCCTTCTCTGCAGGTCTTCCCTGGAACATCTCCCTTGCACAGGGAGCAGCAAAATCATCTGTGGCTCCTTGGTCACTGCTGTATTCATCCTGTGCTGTCACAGCATAGACTGAGCGTGGCCATGCCACGCTGCCCAGGGCTCTCCTCCTGTGCCAAGGGCACACCAGCAGGCACGGCATGAAAGCAAAGGAGCTGTCAGGAGCCTGTGGCAGGATCCAAAGTTCAATTGCCTCTCACATCAGAGGCCAGATCAGAGCATTGCATAAGAAGGGCAACCCAGGGCACAGCATGCATCCCTGGGGGACAGTCTATCCGGGGACCAACAACCCTTAGTCCTGCAGATGCCAGTGCAAAGCACCTTACAGAGCTTCTATCTCAACCGCCTTATTAGACACCGTATGCCATGATTAATTAAGAGCTGACAGCCACAGGAGCCATTCATCTATAAAAGCTGGCTGTGGCTAATGGTCCACGGTGAAGGGAGGGCGGTGGGACAGGAGCCAACAGAGCTGAGCAGAGGGACGCCCTGAGGACAGCAAAACCCAGGGTAGGTCCTGGCCTCCATGCAGGCTGTTTTCTGGGAAGCAAAACATACCAGGATTTGCACAGCGAGAGGTTTGGATGTCATCATCCCACCAACCCACGGGGACTGTCCACTCTGGGGAGGACGGTCCTTCACACCTGCTCACCTGGAGTTTCTGCAGCAGCACCACATCCGCGATCTTCTCCTTGTCCTGCTTGGTTTGCTTGGCCTTCCAGTACTGCTTCTGGGCAGAGTAGCGGTTCATGGGACATACTTTGAAGAGGCAATCTGGGAGGAGAGGAAGGTAAGCATGAGGCTGCAGCAGCCACATGGTTGCCAGCCACCAGTGTGTCCCCAGTGGGGCCAACGTCACCGAGGGGCAGGAGCAAGTTCTCCTCTGGGACACTGCTCCTGTCCCAGCAGCATTGCTGGGAGATGGTCCTCCTAACCCACAACAACTCTGTCCACTGCTGGGGGTCCAAGGGAGACATGGCTGGGAGCAGTGGAGGGTCACGTCACCTTGTATTAGCTGGTGGATTAGTTTCAAATCAGGGTAAATAATGAGTCCAGGAGTGACTACACTTCTTGGACTCACAATTAGAAGTGTTCCCATTGGAAACGGCCATGCAATTTGGAAAGGAAAACTTCATGGGGAGAAAAAGTACTGATGAAGCCCAGCTGTACCAAAGGAGAAGATCTCGCCGGGAGGGACTGAGGGAGGGAAGCCAGAAGGACACGGGCACTGGGAGACCAGAACATGAGCAGACATCTCCGTATGTCCCTTGTTACCCTACCCATTGGACACCCCGAGCCAGCAGGACTGCGGGTTGCTGCCCTGCAGTGGCTGTGCCATGGAGATACACCGGTTTTGCAAACACGCTGCTTTTCTCTCACGACAGCTCACGGGGAGCCTCAGTTACCAGTGCTGGAAGCTGTGAGCAAGCGCTCCTAAAATCTGTATGTCAACAGCTGCATTTCAAGCCCTAAAAGAAATGCTTCGGGGACCTGAAGGGCACAGGTTTGCATCCCAGCTCCTCCAAACACTTGCAGTGTATCTGTGCTCTGCAGATTGCCCCATTTTTCCCATTTTTCCCCAGGCTGCTGTGGCTGGGATGGAGGGCGGAAAGTGCGGACACCCAGACCCAGGCTTCGGGAACGGAAGCACAAGAGCAGATGTCTGGAGACAAGGAGGCACTTACATCTCCCAAACCCTCGTTCAGGGCTGCAAGCTGCACGGGGCAAGGGCAGGAAGGGCTCTACAGCCTGGATCGCCCTAATTACACCTGAAATAGCAGCCCAGAAACTTCAGACACAAAAAGAAAAAAATCACTTCCATCTCTGGCCCGGGTCCCAAGTCGCTGGCAAGCATGTATTTATTTACCTGGGAGTGACGAACAAACAAGCGCAGAGCACAGTTCTCACCGGCTCGGGCTGCTGGGAAGAGGCCAAGTTTCACATTTCATTTTACAGGTCTATTTGCTAATGGCATATCCCGTGCCAAGCCGGCCATGACGCCGGGCTTTTAATCGGGGACTGAGTGTAGCTGCCGCAATGCCTGGCTGCCTTCTCCCACTGCCTCTGAGCAGGGCTACAGAAACACTTGGGCCACCTGCAGCACCTGAAATAATTTTCATTAAATTGCTAATTAGGTTGCAAAAGGACCTGGTAGCAACTAGAAACTGGGGGGGAGTTAAAAAAAAACCAGCATAACTATTAAGAGATAGGTGCAAATCATACCCCTGGCTCCAAGCACGCCCTGCCCAGAGGGGCTGCCTCATATCCCCATCTCAATACTAAGCTTTGTTTTGCAAGGAGGGAAACTGAGGCACGAAGTCGTTAGCACGCAGAAAGGCTCCAGCAAAGCCCGTGTTGGAAGCTGGAGATTTTGGCACCCAGGCCTAAGCACCGACAATTTTTTGCAAGACGGATGGTGGGCAGAAAAGAGGGAAGCTGAGGAAAGCTCCCGTGTCAGCACTGCCCAGCGAGAGCAATTCAGCAGAGCGATGCTCAGCCGACGTGCCACAACCCAGCAGGGCCACGGAGGCAAAACCTCCTGCAAACCCGCAGCGGAGGGAGCAGGGCATTTTGGGGAGCGGCACTGCCGGGGGTCTTGCTGCCTGCTTGCCTTGCAGCCACCGCAGCTCCTGCGCAGCGCAGGATTGAAGTGCTTTATTTGCTTTTTTTCCGGCCGTGCCTGAACGCAGGGCTGGGAAGAGCCTTGAGGGGGGAAAGAAATGGCAAAAAAAAGCAAATAACTGAGAGGTGCCAGGCGTCTCTCGGAGGGCCGAGCCCCAGTGCGATGCAGGCGGCCGAGCCAAGCGTCCCTCGCCTTTTGGCATTTCCCAAAAAAAACCCAAAACATTTGGACCTGACTCCAGGAGAAGGGTCCTGTTTTCCCACCGGGAAGCTGAGCTGGGCCCCGGTGCGACCCGTGTGCGGCTCACCGCAGCGCAGGATAGGGCAGGGTCCAGCCACAGGATATGGGGACGGCAACAGCACATGAAAATCCTCTTAAGCCTCTTGCTGCTGCTGCAGGGAAACAGCAGCAGCCCGTTGTTTTTACCTCCCTCGCGGTGATAGCTATCGAGAAGGCAGACTGCTACTTTTCCGGCCATTAAAACAAGCAGCTGGATATCCTGATAGGGTTTGCATGGAGCAGGGCTGAGTCTAGACCAGACCTTCGCCTGCAAAAGAGATTCAACACCCACCCATGTCCAGGCAGGGAGATGATGTGGCTACTGGGACAAGGTTTGCACTGGCCGCCCCACAGCTACTTCCAGCTCTTCCCATCCAGCCCCAGGTGAAAGTCTGCTGACCTCCAGGAACAGGATGGCTCCCCAGGCTGTGCAGGGCTGCGGGACTCTGGGGAGCTGTCGAGTGGCTTGTTAATCAGCCCTGTGTACAAATTAGTTGCAACAGCTCCAACAGAGAAGAAGGTCACTGCGCAAGGTGGGACCCCCATGGGGAAGGGTACCTGCAGGGCACCCTGCTGTGGGATGTTAAAACCACCCTGAGAAAAATGTGGAGGCACAAAGCAGAGTGGAGAACCAATATTTTAAAAGATTTTTTTACAAAGGGGCCTTTAAATTAAAGTAGCTGGGATGAAAGGAACGGCTGCCCTAAACCAATCCCCAAATCCAACCACGCAGTCACTGGTTTGGGGAAATTTCTCACTGTACAGCACAGCTCTATGTACACTCCCCAGCTATCTGCTCCAGGCACTGGGCACACAAATCCAACCAGGACGCTCTTTGGGACACGGCTCTTCCCCTGCATTTGGCAGCATGCTGAGCACGTGGGGCAGCCAAGCACAAAAATAGCATTTCCCAGGTAGGTGCAGCATAGGGCAGAGATGTGAGCCCCTGGGCTCGGTGCAGCCATTTGCTCCCTGGGGAACCCAAAGGTTGAGGGCACCTCACCAGCCAGCCCCAGGGCTTGCAAATCGGGGAAGCGGGAGGCACAATCTGCTTTTCCCAGCAGCCTGTCCTGGCTTTTCCAGACTGTTTCCACAGGCCAGGAGCTGCCCCGGCTTCCACTGACTCATCCCTTTTCCGCCTGGACCTGGCCGTGGCTGCCTGCTCCTGCCCATTCCTGCCCGGGGCTGCCCCTTGCCCAAATGGGAAATAAGGAGCACAGCCCCGAGCACCGGAGGAGACAATGCGGCACAAAACATGATGGCTGAGGACAGATTGGGATTTACTTTCTCTCCCTGAGCCCTGCCTGCCTCGTAAATGGGTGGCTTAATCCCTCAGCTCTCTGAGGTGCAGCCAAGCACAGCAGATGTAATTACTGCTGCATGCTAACAGGCTTGCCTTGAAATAGTTTGCCTGTTGCAACTGCCCCTCTGTCTGTCCCCTCCTGTCCCTGGCTCCTAGTGGGTAGACACCTAGCTGCCAGCAACCCTAGGGATAAATTTTGGGATGGTCAGGCCTACTTTTGCAGATGATAGTTCCCCACCACCCCTGCTGCTTAGGGCTGGACTAAGGGGTCCCAAGGACCATCCCACCATGGAGATGGTTCCAATAAATGCATAAATGCCTGCAGAGGCTAACAGAGGAGGGTAGGTGGTTTGGCCAAGCCACAGAAACAAGCCTATGGAGGCTGTCCAAGAATGCTCTGGGCTCCTCTGCAAAGGACAAGCAGCACCTCCCAGCCCCAGGCTAGTTGGGATAGCTGGAACCCCGGTCCCCATCCCTGGCATGGATGCTCAGGGTCAGCATTGTCCCCGAGGCTGCTCATGGCAGTGATGGAGCTGCCCCAGCCCAGACCCAGTCTCACCTCGAAATTTCTTGGGCGGGTTGTCCAGGTCACCGGCAGCCGGCTCCACCACGCACCGATCATCCACCAGCCTGCAAAGGGACAAAAAGCAGGAACAGGGTGTCAGCAACAACAAGATAACAGCAGGGCCCCAGCAAGCGGAGCAGCTTCGCCACAAACCACAGCACTGCACCACCATCACCTGGCCCAAAGCAACATCGAAAGCTGCGTCTCCTGTTTCCCACCCATTTGCACTCTATAAATATTTAGCACGACAACGCTCAGCTCCTGGAGCAAGCAGCCGCGCTTGGGCACTTGCTCCGAACACATTGCCCCTTTTTCACCACCACCTGCCATTTCTTTCACGTGCGTTTTTCATCCCAATCCCTTGGGGCAAACAGCGTCAGATACAAATCGGCAGCGAAGAAACACGATGCTTCGTGTCAGCCATGCTCCCGGGGCCTTTGCTCAGTGACCCGTGTGGGAGGCTCCGATGCCCACGTCCTGCTGGAGCGAATCCTGCCTCGCCCAGCTCCCGGCTGAGCCACATCAACACCCCGGCACAGTGCACTGGCTGCAACGTTATTTTACTGTTAATCTGGCCAAAAAGTGATGAGTTGAACTTTCATTCAATTGTTTTCCTTCTCCGGCCGGGAGCTCCCCCCCACTGGGACATGGAGGGTGTAAACGCTGCAGATGGAGGTGGCAGGGCCCCCCCAAAACCAGTTATTAATTATTATCTAATCAGAGGTGCTGGCTCTGCCCATCAGATGCAAAGGGCTGTGTGTGTCTCCTCCCTGCCCACCTCTTTGTTTTCAAAATCCTGCGGGTTTGGCCTTTAGTGGCAAAGGCTGATTTTGGGATGGATGGGACCTTGTTTTTCAAAGTTATGAAGAACAGCAAAGCATAAACCGGCACAGGGTTCTGCTCCATGCCCAAAACACAGAGGCACAAGCATCGCCCGAGGGGCTTGTGGCGCCAGGGCCGCCCAGAGCTCATCTGCACGGTCCCACGAGGCTTTCAAGGGAACTCGGTGCTCCAGCAAGACAGGCTGTACCCGCTCGCCTGCTTTCTCCCAGCCCCTGGGAAGCAATGCAGTGAGAGAAACCACGCTCCTGCCCGGGGTAAGGAAGTGAGAAGCATGTCCCCACCTGTGGAGGCTGAATTCAGGCAGCCGGTGAGTGTGTGAGTGCATGCTGGAATCCCGGGAGGGAGCATCCATCACAGGGGCAGCTCTGTCCCTGGGACAGGAGGGAAGACGCAGCCTGGAGAAATGCGGAGCGTGCACATGGCACGGCAGCAAAGGGGACAGCGGAGCCCTTGCTGCTCCCTCTGCTTCCCAAAGGACTCTCAACCCCCCCAACAAACCAAACAGCCAAAACATTGCTGGAGATGAACACGCTGTGCTGCAAAGGGTTGGCAAAAAGAGACAGATATCCCGTTCGCAGATCCAGCCTCCTTCCCCAGCCCAGCCGCTCTCCAGAGGAGGGGAAAATTCCTTTCAATAGCTTGGCAGAGAGGAATTTGGCCTCTACGTTGATGTATTGGGACCCCGCGAACCCCAGAGCTGCTGCGTCCTTGGCAGCAGAGGTGCGGGCTGGCAGGGTGCTCTGAACACCCAGCGCCGCTGCTGCCCCTGCCACCAGCACTCTGCTCTCTTTAAAGCTCCCGGGGTTGGGGGAGATTAACCTTAGGTTTCAAATAAAGAGAGAAAAGCAATTTCTCTTAACGCTTTTGGTGGCAGCATTAGCTTAAAAACAATTAGCAAAGACCCAGCAGATTGTAAAAAGAAAACCAAAACCCATGAGGTTTCAGTAAATACACGGTGAGCTGTTGGCCAGATGGGGTTGCCTTGGCTTTGCAAACACTCATGGTCAGCAGTGCAGGGGGTTTTGGGCTCCTGAGCAGGGTCTGCTTAAACTCAACACCTTTTCCATGGGCCATGACAGCAGGGAAGTAGTTGGGCACGTTCCCAAACTCCTGTGGGGCACGGAGCCTCAGGAGGGCAGGGAAAGAGGGAAAGAGGGGAAAAACCAGAGTGGAGCAGAGGCAGCTACGGACAGTGGCTGTACCACACATCTCATGCCACAGGAGATATGCAAAGCCTCGGCCTAGGCCTGGTGCCACTTGTAGGCAGTTTTGGTTTCTATCACTATTATTTTGATGGGGGACAGGGAGGAACAAACACTTTTGATGCTCCTAGGAGCAAAGACCACCGAGGGCTGAACCCTGACCAACCCACAGGTCAGGCTCATGGAGTAAAGTACTGACCCTCGGCACATGCCCAGCTCTCACCAGTGCCTACAAAACCAGAGGGCCTAATTCATCTGTGCACTTTAAAAAATAAAAATCCTCCACTGTCATGGCTAGGGGTCCCCAAGGAAACGCCTGACTGGTGTGGCCCATTTTCAGTGACAAAGTAAACAGCACAGGAGCCTCCCACTCACACCAGCTCTGCCTGCAGCATTTGCCTGCCACTTCCCCCCTGCCCCGTGTTACTGCTTCACCAGGCAGGATTACAGATAGTGACCTGCTAGGCTGGAAGTCTTAATTAGTTAATGATCTCAAGGCCGCTTCAGCATCTTTAATCCTAGGATTACACGCTCTGCCGGAATGCAAAGTGTTATTTTTATTAAACTCATACTCTGGACTAACATTCTTCAGTTAAAAATTGCTGAAAATAAAAGGATTCTGACAGGGTGGACATGAGTCACCTGGGTGACTGCTGCGGCCAAGACACGCTTCCACTAATAACCGGCATTACCGCAGCGGGATGGGGCAAAGCAAAGCTCCCTCTGCTATTAGAGCAGCAAGGACGCGCGGGCACTCGCTGCCGCGCCAAGCTGCGGGGAGGATGCCAGGCACGCAGAGCATGGCTTTCGTTTCTCAGGTGTTAATGAGAAAACAGGCTGTTGGTGTCCGAGCACCTGGAGGAAGACCCCAAGCAAAGCAGCAGGCTGGATGTACCAATGAAAACTTCACGCTTTGCCTTTTCAAACTATCTCCAAGGAGCACAAGGGGCTGGATCCTGTGCATCGATGAGCCTGCTGCCCACAGCCCAGCAAAGCACGGGTGAGCATCTGTTTAGCTTTAAGCTGTGTAAGTCATCGCCGTGGTTCCAATGGGGCTTTCTGTGTGCTTTAAAATATGGAGCACAAAGTGATTCCCTGGCCCGGGGCCAGCGTGCTTGGCCTCGTGCGAGGTAGAGCCTTCGCTGGAGGTCAGGGGAAAAGCAGCTCATCCAGTGCTGCAACCCATGGCGGTCGGACACCCTGAGCCTCCCTGGGGACAGCGGCCAGCTGGGGCTGACGTGCAGGCTCTGCTCCTACAACGCCAAACCTGGGCTGAGGAAGAGGAGAGAGTTTTCCCCAGCTGCGGCGCACCGATGCCGAGGGGAGCTCCGGCATGCCATGGTCCAGGGGTGCACGGGGAAGGAGTGCTCTGGGAGAAGGGGAGCCCCAACCCAGGCAGGAGCACCCTGCTACAAAGCCCACCAAGCCCTGGAAGTGAGGAAGAGGATGAGGAGGAAGACAGCTCGCTGTTGGGCATGCGGCCAGGTCAGCCCCTCCAGCTTGGGGTGCAGGATGGGCACTGAGCCCATGGGGAGGAATAAAAATAAAGTGAGTGAATGCAGGGCAGCCACAAAAATGCAGCTTTTCCCCTGCTGTCCCTCTGACAGGAGAAGGAAGCCGCTCTTGGCCTCGCATGCTTCTCCTCCCCACAGAGACGAGTTCGTCCTGACCCGGCAGAGCTGGAGTTACCCTTTAACCAGCTGTGTTTCCCTGAACTGCTCCACCCTGCAAATCCACCTGCAATCAAAATTACAGCTATCAAAGGTGTTATTTCACCTTAAAGAGCCAACTGCCATTCAGGCAGGTTTGCCACCAGCCCTTCCCCTCTGCAAGCCCACAGTGCCGTTCCCCAAGCCCCCAGTGGGTCCTGGGAGCCCCCCCCCGGGATGGCAGCGATGGTGCCCCACATCCACCTGGCAAGCACAGGTGCCTGCACTGCATTTCTACTCCTCTCTGGCTCCGGCCATTTAGTGCTGGCTTATCAGGGACACAGGATAAGATGGGGCCACTCATGACAGCGGTGTCTCCCAGGGCTCACAGCATCACCCTATCCATCACGCTGGAGCAGGAACCAAATCAAGGTCTCTGAGCTCCTTTCCCTGCTTGGTCACTGGTTTGCTTTGCCTGGATGATCCCCAGAGGGCACCCCACATCAGCGGCTGTTCTCCTCATCCCAGACCCAATCCCAAAAATTCCCTCTCCCCAAGCACACATCTCCCAGGAGTTACCAGTGATAGTACCTAAGCAGCAAAGAGCTGCACATACAAGCTCCCTGTGGTGGGGTGCCATGCCCAGGCAAAGCTGCTGCTCAGCGCCAACCCCACATCCCTGACCCAGGCAACTACTTTTGTCCCAAATTGTTTCAAGATGCCATTTCCTTGGACACCTTTAATTTGCAGCAGTGAAACCATGGCAGTGAATTTGGGCCTCCTCGCAGAGCCTTTCCCCACCTCCAAGCTGGGAGTAGCCTCGAATCAAGCCAAGAGGGAAGACCAAACCACCCTTGGGTCCCTGCGTCTCACAAACTCCTCCTGGACACCTTCCCATGTCCCCAAAACCACTTCTGGCATCTCTGATACACCCATCCTGTCACCCTGTCTCCCCCAAGGGACCGTGTCGCTCCCAGGGCACTGAGCAACATGACCAAGGGATGCAACCAGCAGCGTGGATGCCCTCAGCCCAGTTCCCCCAACACCTCGGGGTGCTGCTGCTTTACAGTGGCCAGCTCTCACCCTGCCTTTCCGTAGGACTTTGTAAGTAACCTCCTGCTTTTTGGGCTGTCTTTAGCATTTTAGCTAGTTTGGGTATTTTGGCTCAGTGTTCCCGCACCTAGCCCAGCACTTGAGCACACAGGAGTACTCCCCACCCTTCACTGGGATGTTTTTCCTCCTTAAGAGCAAATGCCCACTGCAGAGATGGTGTGAGGGAGGAAAGGTTTGTGCCCAGGGGCCTTCAACAGTGGGATTCAGGGGACTGGGAGCAGAGGAGGCTCAGCTGGGGGGCTGCAGGGCTCCCCCCACCTCCGCCACCAACTCACTCCATCATCCTCAGCAAGTTCCCTGTACAAAAGGAGTAAAGCATGTCGAAAAATAAAATAAAGTAAAATAAAATAAAATAAAATAAAATAAAATAAAATAAAATAAAATAAATTGAGACTTGGTGTTAATAAGGGACCTGATTCTGCTTCCTTGCTACTTTTCAAGGCATCCCACTGACCGTGGGACACCTATCTGATGAGGGAAGTCCGGTGCTGTGCGAGTGGCCGGTCCAGCCCCCAGGTACCCCCATGCACGTGGGGCTCAAAGGAAAGCTGCTGCTTTCGTGGCAGAGCTGCGAAGAGCCTGGCAAGCTCCTGCAAACGATGACACCCAGTCCCTCTGAAGGTGAGGGCAGTAAGAGCAGCCAGTGTCCTGTGTGCTGGCTCTGTCCTGGACAAGGCCCTTCCTGGCCCATTTTCCCACAGACCAGGGCAGGGCTTCACACTGTCACCGGAGCAGCAGGGCTCCCAGACCCACTGTTTCTGGGCCAGACACCAGTGACAAAGCACTGGGGTTAATGGGTTTAAGGCGAAGCAGGAGCCACAGCAGAGCCAGGTGGGAGGAAGCATCCCCAACACACACCCTACCTCCTTCCCCATGCTCTCGTCAGACCCCTTTCCCCTTCCTCAGCCTCTCCGGGCATTTTGCAAACGTGGCTGCGGAGGAGCTTGGTGCAAGCGACTCCAAACTCTACTGCACCTCCCACCAGCGGTGCATCCCTGGCACAGACGGACAGAGCCCCGTGTTCCCAGCAGCACTGCCTTTAAGCACTGCCAGGTTGGTATTTAGTTGACATTCACACTCACATCAGCCAGGACACTCCAGGGACCCCAGCAGTGCTCCCAGGAGTTGCTCACTGCCCTGCTGGGATGCTGGCACAGGAATGTCACAGCATCGGCACATTGGGGTACATCCCTTAACGTGACAATTGTGACCAGCACCTGGTGACACTCCATATAATCCCGTATGCATGCAGGACCCCACTGCACACCCCCAATGATCCCACAGCCAAAACCAGTCCCTCTGCGAGGAACGATGGAGGGAGTGCTTCTGGCAGGATGCTCAGCTGGGCACACAACACCTGGCATGGGGCTGGCAGAGCTATTTGCCTTGCAAATGAGCTAAATAAGGTCCCAAGCTGGGGCAGGAGGGCTAGGGAGAAGCACTCTCAGTGAGTCACCCAGTCCCTTATCGTAGGAGTGATTTAAGGTGTGGTTGGGTCTCCCAGGTCATGGGGCATAAGGGAAAACAATTTTGGAGGGCGGGAAAAAAACCAGAGGAAGCAGAACCCCGGGAAAGAGGGGCTGCCCAGCAAAAGCCATGCTGGGGCCTGGGAGAAGAGGTTCTCGAAGCAAGCCCTGCTTTTCAGATGCTTGTAAGTAAGTCTAGAGAAGCACCCAACAAAAAGGGGGAGCTGGGAGCCAGAGATGCAAAGGGATCAGAGCTCCAAAGTGTCTAAACACCTCTTAATTCAGCTCCCAGTGAGCCACTGGGATGTGCTGCATGGGCTAATAACCAGTGTTGGGTCCCAGTGGAGCCTCCTCCAGACCCAATTTCACAGACAGGCTGGAGGGGTGCTCAGCGCTGAGCTGCCGAGGCTGCAGCCCCTGCCTTGGAACGGCTCTGGCACTGGGAGAGCAGGCCAGCTACAAGGAGACCTCTCCATAAAGGGCCATGGGGATGTCCTCTCACGCATCCAGGAAGGGCCAGGCACAGACAGGCTGCATCCCGCACATGAGGGACCTTCTGCCCGACACCGTATAGTTGCACGCACAAGGATTTTGTGCCCTGGTCTGCACCCAGTTGCACCCAGCAGCCCATTTCTGGGCAGCATCCTGCAGCCACTTGGGAGGAAGGCTTTAGTGGGCATTAACCAAGAGGCCGCGTGTGCCCAGCGCTGGGTGCGCAAACACGTGTACGCGAAGGTATGTACATCTCCGCTTATACATAGGCATGTGGGAGCAAGTGCACTCATCACAGATTATAGAGCCGGGCAGCTCCTGCCCCAGGAATCCTATCCAAGTCAGCATTCCTGGCTGAGCTCAGCCTCTCCGACATGCAGCATGGGGCAGGCGCGCTGGCACAGACCCACATCTATCCGCCTGGGGCTGTGGGCAAGGTTTGGGTCCCTGCTTCGGGGTTAGGAAAAAACCTACCTGTGCCCAGGGGCATCCAGCAGCCCTGCCAGAGCCCTCACCACCGTGGGGACACAGCCTCTCCGTGCTGCAGGGCAAACACTCCCAGCAGGAGCAAGCACCCAGTGGATGGAGAAGGGCATCGTTGAAGGTCTTGGTCTGGCTTTGGCCGGGTGCTGTTTTTGCAGCACCGTTGGCTTGCATGGAAACAGGAGGGACAAGGGATGGGTCTCTGAGCTCTCCACTCATCTCCCCAGGTCAGGCTGCGAGATCTCCTCACCCATGCTGATGTGTCTAGGAGGCTGCAAGGGGTTGGCTCAGCTGGGACCTGGCAGTGCCCTGGTCCCCCCAGCCCTGAGCAGCACTTGGTGGCCATGGGCACCCATGTGTTGGTGACCCTGCAGCGATTCTCGCTGACCACCAGGTGTGTGGGACCCCGAGTGGGGACAGCGAGAGCCATCGCTGCCTGTCCCAGGGGATGGCAGCCTCCAGCCACACCGGACACGGCTGGAAGCACTTAATCACTCCGTGCCCCAGGAGAGATCCCGGCTGCCCAAGCCATCCCACTCAGCCACACTCACAACCCTTTCCTAACACCACCAACCCCTCACGCTGCTTAAGCCCGTTTCATCTCCCCCAGCCTCTTGACAGTTGAACTCGATGATCTTAAAGGTCTTCTCCAACTTAAACGGTTCTATGATTCTAATAGGGGGGGAAACAGTTTCTGGCCACGGCTGCTGGAGAGGGTGGGCTTCAGGGTCCCTCCAGGGCCACCTCCTGCTCCCGGCAGCGACTGGACCCGCAGGAGAGCCCGGAGGCACACAGCTTCCCCTCCCCAGCACCTGCACCCATCCTTGCAGCAGCACCCGGAGCTCTCCAGCCCCTTTTCCCACCGGGCTGAGGCTCAGCACCACCTTCCCGTCCTGTCCCATCCCATCCCATCCCGTCCCACCGTGGTGGCCGGCTGTCCCCAGGACCGGGTTGGCTGGCGGGCAGACACGGGAGCGTCTCACTCACCCCAAAGTGCTGATGAAGCCGTTGACGGAGCCCTCGGCGTACAGGGAGACGATGTCCCCGATGTGCAGGAAACTCGACATCTCATTCATGGTTGCCCTCGACCCGGCGCGGCGTCGCTTCTTCCCGAAGTCACCTTCCCGGGCCGAAATCCAGCATGGGGCGAGGGGATCTTGGGGCGGGGG
>VYZV01038499.1:62272-77442 GCA_013401275.1 Pandion haliaetus | reverse complement strand
TAGCAGAGGAAAACTGAGGCCCCCAGCTCCTGCAACCAGCCCCTGTCCCACACAACCCCCCCTCCTGCCACCCCAGGACCTGCTCTCACCGTTTGCTTCATCCTCCTCCTCACTTTGCAGCAGGACCAGACACGAGGAGCCGCAGCTCTCCGTCCCCGTCCCTGCTCCTACACCCCAAGAGCTGCCCTTGGGCCAGCGCTTCCCCCAGCGTGGGCAGACACGGGGATCCTGCACCACCCGGAGCAGGGAAAGCCCCAGGTGAGGACATAGCGGCTCTCACTGGATTTTTCCGCCCCAGGCGAGCCCCTGGGGCTTCCTGAAGCCCAGCTGGCTCCTGCCAGCCTGCCGCTCCCAAGCCGGTCCAGTTCGTACCTGCTTTGCCATCCTCTCGCCACATCTGTCCCCCTCCCATCCTCACACCACTGCCCAAACCCTCCCCTTGTTCAATGCACGAACTTTCTGCCTGCACCCCTAAGCCAGGGTGACACTCCAGCCACTGTCCGACCTGATGGTGCCGCAGGGTTCACCCAGCACCCAACACTGCCGCACCCAACCCACCCATCACCACCAAGAGCTGTGAGCAGGAAGGAGTCCCCCCCATCCCTCCAAAGCCCACCCGGTCCCTGCAGCCCATAAGGAGTCCTTCCAGAGTCAACTCAACGCTGCAGGGCTGGGCGAGCAGCTCCAGGCTCCCAATATAACACTGGTGGAAAAGGACCACATCCTCAGAGCATCTTCTGGACAGCACAAGTGTCCTAGTTCCTCACTTTAATTAAANGGGGAAAGCACGATGCTTTTCTCATTTATTTCCCTCCTGTCCTCTTTTCTCGCAAACAAACACACGGGTTTCAGGAATATAAACCTTGCCCTAAATAGTGAATTTTTTTTTTTTCCACGAGGAAACGGACAGGTCCCCTGGCAGAACAAAGGGAAAAAAATTAGTGCAATTCCTCCGGGGCAGATGCGAATTCAGGTCCATCAGGATTAGCTGCGTTTTCAGTACAGGACAAATTTAGAAGCCTTTATCTCAGGGCAACAGAGGGGGAAAAGAGAAGATCATAAGAAAAAAAAAACTTGCTGCTGTTAAAAGCAAATGAAGGTTTCACAACAGGAGCTCAAAGAAAGCCCCTAAGGAATCAAAGACCAAAACTTCATGCACAGATCAGCCCCTCTGATCAAAGACACAAGCGGCATCTCACACAAGGGGCACACAGGTCCCACCAGCCTCGCTGGGCACAGCTGGGCCAGACACCACCTCTCCCAGCCTGGCCCAAACGGGGCTCCCCATGCACCCGTCCTCCCTCTACCCCAGGGGTGGCTTGCATATGCAGAGCGCTGTGCAATAAAAATAATCTGGAAGTGTAAAAAAAACCCCATCGCACTAAAGAAACAGGCATCTGGCCTGGTTTCTCCCACCCAGGAGAACAGGGAGCAGCAAGACGAAGCCTCTTGAAGTCTCCTTCCCAGCCCAGGCAGCCCCCTCTCCACGCCGGGGTGGTGGACACCGCATCCAGCCTGTGCTTGGGGCTGAATGTCCCAGCTCAGCTCAGCCGAGGATGAGGAACCCAAAATGTTTCAGGGGTGCAGCCCTGCCTACCCTGCACCCAGGGGTTGGTGACGCTACATCTCCAAATCCTCCCTGGATGGAGCTGGGATGGACGAAACCCTCCCCATCCTCCAGCCCTGAGAGGGCAACGAGCAGCTCCAGCTTCCTGGCCAAGCACTTGGGTCATGACAGCTCTGTCCCTGTGGTGGGCACAAATAGGGATCCCCAGCATCTGCCACCCAAGTTTTGCCAACACACAGGCAGCGGCACAGACAGGTGGCTTCTAGGAGAAAAAAAAAAATTAATTTCTCCTGTGGCTCAGTCATTCTCAGCTGCCCTCAACACAGCTATGACCATGCTGAGCCACCACGCTGCCCACCCTGCATGTCCCTGCTCTGCACAGGGTCTCTGTGCTGCTCCCAACCTGCAGGGACATTTTAGTGCATGGGCTCAGACTGAAAAATACCGTGGGGAGCTGCAAACGGTCTGCAGCCCTCAGGTGAGTGAGCAACCCTGGCCATGGGGATGCTCATGGGCACATGCAGCAGGGCGGCCACCTCACTGTGCCAGCGCTCGCTCCCCCAGGCCCCGGGGAGATAGAGGAGTTAAAAATAAGTGTTTCCTTCCTTACCCCCTAGTTTAAGCCACGTGATAAATAAAAACTGGGAGTTTCTGCCTCCCGGAGAGGAAGCGGCTGTGGAGAGACAGCCAGTGAGTCAGTCCAGCAGCAGTCATCCCCATCCCTAAGTCACAGCCTCCATCTCTGGCAGAGTCAGAGCCACATTCCTTTCACATGCTGAAATTGCTCCTTTGCAGGCAACTGCTCAAACTGTGGGGCCACCTCCCTCCCCCAGGCCCCTCAGCCCTGTCCATAGGATGCTCCTTTGGCAAAAGCTCCCCTCTACCTGCATACCCTTCCCACTATGGCCCTCAGCAGCGAGCACTCCTCGACGTGGGATGGTGTTGGCTTCTCAACCATGCCACAACCCTCTGATAAGTCAGCTGGGATTGTAGCCCCCCAGGGCTGGACAGGACCCCAGCTGGAGCTTAAGTTCGTCCAGATGCTTTGGGAGCAAATAAATCGCTGATGAAGAGGATGGTGAGCAGGGATGCTGAGTGGGGAAGCAGATGGGTCAGTGGTACCCAAGCAGCATCCCAGTGCCCTGCCAGGTCCCCATCTGGCTTTTGCATGGGTCTCCTCTGACATCCCAAATCAAGGCCGGGAACTCAAGGGTGAAGCCACTTGGAAGAAGAAAGCAAAAAACCAAACTGTAGCCTCCTTTGTTCAAGGAGGAGGAAGGGAGACACTCGGTCCCTTGTGCGCGAGCAGAGTGGGGAGCAGGAAGGCTTTGCTGACAGATGCACATAAGAGGGGGATTCTTTGGCCAGGAGGCGAGTTTGCCCCCTCGTCTTGCTGGCTCTGGGTGCGCCCTGACCCCACTGCTGCCTACGGATGCAACACAAAGGCTGTCCCGGCTCTGTATGGTGCCTTTCACGCTGCTGCACTGCCCTCCCACCCCAGCCACCCCACAGAGAACAGAAGAGTTGGGCCAGGACCGACTCCAGGCTACAACTATCAAAAAACCCGGGGTTGTTTCAACCTTGTTTTTCCTTCTGGTGAGGATTTCAGAACCCAGAGTAACTACCACACTACCACTGGTGCAGAAGATGCTACGTGCATCTGCAGTGATGAGGGTTAGACCCCAAATCTGCTTGGCTTGAGCTGCAAACCCAAACCTGAAACCTTCCCCCCAGCAGCCGTTTGAAAGGCGACCCAAGGTCTGCTGGGGCAGGGCTGAAACCCCCTCGGGTGACTTCATTAACCAGCAGAGACAAGGGCCTGTTCCCTCCTGCCTGTCCCATCTGTGCCTCCACTCGCACCTGGCCGTCTCCGACTGTGGCTGTGTGAACGGTCTCACGGGAGCAGCCACGCTCCCCCAAAATAGCTCTCAGACTGGATGACTTTGGCCCACATCCTCAAAGGTATTGAGGCTCCAGGTTACCTCGGAGAACCTGAACCTCCATCCCCACAGGGGTGGCAGGAGATGGCCTGGGAAGGAGAAGATGCTGGTGCACATGTGGTCCTGCTCGGACTGACCCTCACCGTGCACGGGAGGATGCCCACACGCTGGTCTCACCCTGGCAAGACAGAGATGAGGATGCCATAGAAAATAGGGCAAAATAGAGCAATTCCCCCAGTCCCACACTTGCTCCTTGCCCACCCTCCTGTCCACACGTCCAAGCCCGCGGGTGGGTGCATCCCACCCTGAGGATGGGCAGGGTGAGCAGCGGGAGATAAGAAAAGGGGAAGGATCCCCCGCTCCCACCCACCCTCCCTCCCTGAGAAGGGTTAAGTGATGCTCACATCGAAGACACTTTGTACTTGGATTTAAAAATACAGCCAATGCCCCCGTGACTCAGCTCCGTGCAAGTTGCAGGTATATTTCCACACTTGAGCCAATAACCTTCCCCGAGGGAAATTTAGGCTTTTTATGATTAAAAGGGGAAAAAATAATAGTGGGGAATTAAATATAGTACAGAACAAGAGAACAATTAGCAGTTGCTGTTAGTGACACCGGGCCAAGTTTGGGACAAATGCTGTGGTTGTCTGGAGAACAGCAGGGCTGGAGACAGCCACCGGTGTGGCCGGGTGACATGGGAATCGGCCAGGTGCTTGGGACAGGGAGGGACTCTCGGTCCTTGGCAGATGGCCCTTGGGACCCCAGACCTGGCACAACCCAGACCCACACAAGCAGCCTGCTGGGACTGGCCACATCTCATGGGCATGATTTTTTGATACCTTCACTTTATGAAAAGCAAATGGGAGTGTTTGCACAGGCTTGTAGCTTCCCTAATAAGCAAACACAAGTTAATTGTGGGGTGGAGCAGGGGCTGGGGCTGCCAGCCGTACCGTCGCCATGGGCCAGGATGGCAGCCGGCAGCAGGGACAGAATGGGTGAGGGAAAAGTCCCATTCCTCATTTCCCATCCCTTCTGGTGCATTGCCCAAGAGCTTTTGCATTGCACAACCCTCCCTGGCTCAGCTGGCCATCCGCTGCCCTACACCTTGCTCATCGCCTGTGTGCAGCTACCATGCAAACTCTTCTACAGTTGCACAACCATTTTGCTCCAAATCAGCTGATTTGTTGCCCGCTACAGTCATGCCCATGTGAGAGCATCACTAACAGCTTTGCTGGCTCATCTCTGAGGGCACATACTAATTTACAGCCTGGGCAAAGCCTCCTGTTATTTCCCCAAGCCCTTCTCACTCCTGCACATCAGGGCAGGGACCCAGACTAGACTTCCCTGCACGGTTCCCATCAAGGGGAAGATTTCCAAGAGCAGCCAGCAGCTCCACAGTGACCCTGAGCACTGCTGGAATCAGATCACACCCAGCATGTCTCAGCCCCTGAAGAAATCCAGAGGGATCCACTGCAAACTGTGCTCCTGCATAGAGGAGCCAGCGGCACAGCCTCTTCTTTCAATAGCTCTTTTGGAGATGGATTACCACGCCAAGCAGCATTTCCTCTGCCTCCAAGTGGACCATGCAGGCCCTCTTGCCTGGCTTGCGGTCAAAGCGATGAATGAACAACACATCTTATCGGAGAGCGGACGGAAAATGCTCTCCAGCTACAGTCTGGGACGGGCACGGTGCCCACCTCCACGTGCTGCTGGGATGCAGGATGGGCTCCAGCTCCATCCTGCTGCCTCCAGGCTGGGGAGAGGGATGCTCTGCCAAGTTGGCTTTAAACAGGGCGCACTACTGCACCCAGTCCAGCTCCTCTTGGGGTAGGTCTGGTCTGAAGGGCACAGGGACCTGTGGGAATGTCACGGAGAGGAGAAGGGACAGAGTGCAGAGGAGCTGGCTTCCCACTACAGACCTGTCCTGCCCTGGCCTCCATTTCTCCCTGCAAGGTTTCACATAAAATGGCTGATCTGAGGTTCTTCCCTCCTCCCCAGCTTTTTGAGACAAGTTAGTGCCAATCAGTCTAATTACAGTCTTCGCTGAGATAACCACATGCTTTCCTGCTGAATGACAGGCTGGGTTACCATGTGGCTCAGGGCCAGGACCAGCTGCCTCCCTGTCTGGGCCAGGCCACTGCCTCTGGCACACCGCTCATGTCCCCAAGGGATGGGGGGGACAAGCAGGCACTGCTCCCCTCCGGCAAGGGCTTGCTGAGAACAGGAGCATGCAGGCAGCCCTGCCTGCAGGAGCCCAGCTGCCGCAGCCCGCGCTTGCAGCCGGTTTTATGGGCTCCCTTAATGTGACAATGAAAGGAAACACGCTGCGAGTGCGGCCAGGCTGCTGCACGGGTGTTATACCTCTGAGATCAAAGGAGATGCTCAGGGCGAGCTGGGCGATGCTGCAGTGCAGGCAGCTGTGTGCCCCATGGCAGGGAGAAGCCATGCCATGCTGTACCCCCATCCCAGCACTGCAAGTGAGGAGTGCCCCGGGCATCTGGCACAGCCTGCTGTCACCTCAAATTGGGGGCCGTCTGCAGGACAGGACACTGGGAGAGTTTCTGGGCATGCAGCATGGCAAGGGCTGGCTCTGCAAGCAGGGTCTCGCCATGCTGCTGGTGGGCTCCCCGCTGGGGTCACAGCATCCCCATCACGGGGGAAACGTGGGGACACAGGTAGATCCCACGCAGGGCTCAGTACCCTTCAGCATGGGGATCCCAGCCATTGGCACTGTGCGGGGAGGCGAGCGCAGGGAGCGGGGGGCTCTGCTCGTGCCACAACCAAGGGTGCTGCATATGGCCAGAGCTAAACCCAGCCCAGGGCCGCAGAAAACCTGCAGCAGGAGGACAGGGCAGGACCAGCTGCCAGGGCTGGGCATAAAGGGACACCCCCAGAGGCAGCCAGCACACAAGTCACCATCCCAGGCTGCAAAACACATTTTTGCTTTCACCCCAGGCAAGCTCCCTGCTCTCCCTCACCCTTTGCTCTCGGACAAGCCCGGCACAGGGTGGGAGAGCAAGCCCGGCAGAGGGAGAGCAGTTTTCCAGGCTGACATCCCTCTTGCATGTGCCCTAACACAGCAAATCCCAAATGCACCAGCTGCCTACCAAAGACCCGCCAGCACAAGTACTCACAGTGCAGGACCTGCTGTGGTCAGGCACCACAAACCCCATCGGCCCCCAGAGCTGCATCAGCCCAAGCTTCCAGAAGAAAATCCTCCCCCTCCCGGCTCCCTCCTCTTGAAAGGCTCCCCAGCCACCACTGCAATTAAAGGGCCGGGGTGGGCTAACCTCCCCACACACACTTGGGTGTTGCTGGACCAAAGAATCAGGTTCTCGGGGGTTTTTTTCCCACTTGAGATTTGCTCAGCAAAGAGAGGAAGGAAAGATGGGGTGTGTGGTAAAACAGTGCCTCATTGGACACATTTCCACGCCCACAGTGATGGATATCCCAGGTGAGGGACATCCTCGTNTGGGGGTGGGGGTGGTGAAGAGGCTGGATGCGAACCCCAGCAGCAATCAGCTTTGCAGTCAACAAACGCCCGCAGTGGGTCCAAAAGCTACTGGGGAGGAAACAGCCCAAACAGCACCAGGAGGACTGATAATAACCACCCTGCGATCTGATTTCAAGGGACCAGCCACATCCAGTTCTGAGAATAACACTCGCTGGGTGTGACCAAGGGAGCGCCAGGCTCGGCGAGGGCAGGAGAAAGCTGGCAGCTCTGCCTGCTTCTAGCCCGGCACGACTGTGTGCGTCGGTCCAGCCCGAGCTCCCAGAGCAGGATACGTGCAGAAGCAGTGCTGGAGAACCCGGACATCCTTGCATCCCGGAGATTGGCGTGCACCTCCTTGGGATGAGTCACGCTGCTGTGCCAGGGCGGTTCGTTAGGCAGCTTCCACCAGCACAGAGGAATGCATTGAACAAAGACCCAAAATCCCTGTTTGTTGTAGAGGGAAGAGTTAGTCATGCTTGTGCTCCACGCTGCTGAGTCACCCAGCAGTCCTGGGATAAGGGACTGGAGAGGGTGGGAGTGACTGTTTACTGACTTTACATGTAAATCAATCAGGAGGTTGTGATGATGCCATAAACCAGGACAGTAACCAGCTGAGAGGGAAGAGGAAGAGTTGGGCAGAGTTTATAGCTGTTAAAGAAAAGAAAAAAGGAACCATAGAGGAATTTTATTTGCAGGACTGGAGCTGGCTTTAAAAATTATAGGTAACATTATATTGCATTTTATATACCACCAACAGACCCAAAAGCTCTTTTAATATGCTGCGGCAGACACAGCTCCTTCCTGCCTGATTCAGAGCAGCAGCTGGGCCGTGATTTCTGAAGGCATCAGCATCTCAGCCGGGGCCATGGAAAGGCAGCTGTAACTGGGCAGCTGATGGCTTGAAAACCCATCCGGGCTGTCCCAGGAGCAATGGTGGTTCAGTGCAGCTAACAAACAGCCCGCAGGGAGGCAGGATGCAATTGCCTCATTGGACTTTTAAACTGGGACACAAAGCATGTTCGTGCTGGTAGAGCGGAGTTTTCTTTATCATGGATGCCAGCTTAACATCTAGCATTTAATTTTAACACCAAAGGCTCAAGTCTCCAATGACTAACATTTCCTTTGATCAAAATCATGGCTCTGGCAAGCAAAATGCCCCAACGCTTCTGGGAGGGAGGTGTGAGCGGCACGCAGCTGCTTTGCAGTGGCTGGCCCCAGCCCTGTGCAGAACATGCTCGCTGGAGATGCTGCGTTGGATTTCTCTGGTGAAGTTGGACCATCGGTCGTTGTTCCTTGTCCCGGCTAGGAGCAGCTCTGGGGCTCTGCCGGCAGCGTGCCAGGGTTTCCCTGGCTCTCTGCTGCTTTGCCCCATTGCACAAGCCCAAGGCATCCCTCTGGGAGGGCTATGGATGGTACAAACAGAAAAAAGGTGTATCTGTAGCCTACATCCACAAAGGGATTCAAATCATTCCTGAATGTAAAGCAGGAATTACATCTGCTTGTAAAAGTAGCCCTTGCTCCTTTTGTGGATGAGGCAGGAGAACCGCTCAGCCCATGACATGAGAATTTCCTACCCACGCTGTCTCGGGCCGCTTGCCTCCAGAGCTTGAATCATTTCTCTCATTCAATGCAGAAGTCAGAGGATTTCCTTGAAAATAGAGTCTTTGTTTGGCAAATATTTCTCCCATCTGGTCCGGGGCTTTAAGCGCTCTTTGTTGATTAAATGACAATCTCTTTCTCAGCCAGCGTGATACCATCAGCAGAAGGAGAGGACTTTTGAGGCCCATCTGAATTGCCAGGGAAGGGTCCATGACTGTGCAGACACCCTGCATGGAGGAAGTGCTGTGTGTGTTAAAGAACAGGTTTGTTTTCTAAAAAATACCAGGCTACATCCTTAGCGGTTTCAAATTTGGGGCACAGATTGTCAAGCTGTTCTGTGATTTTAGAGCACCTGAAATAATGGGATCTTAAGCTGGAGGCGATCTCCTAGAACCTCCCAGCCGCCATCTTAATACAAATGGGTCATAATAAAAAATAAATTAGTGTGAGTCCACAGAAGCCAGCAGAGCTCTATCCCTTCCACAGGCTGAGGATCCAGATGAATATTTAATTTAAAGTATTCTATTATGTTGGCTCATATCATTGTAATATCTGAGTATCTCACATTTGTAATGCAACTTTACAACAGCTTTGTGTGACCTGGAAATCTCACACTGGAAATTATTCCAGGCACCAGCCGTCTATTTTACTCTGTCTTGGTGCAGCATCTTGCACAAAAGAGTCCATGACTGGGGCTTTGTGGTGCTACTGAAGATGCAGAATAAGCAAAGCAAGACCATGCATCTCAGAACAAGGTTGCACCGAAGCACAGGATGATGCAGGAAATTGGACTGAGCCTCCCAGTGCCAAAGAGGTCCCACTGGCCCATCCATCTCCACAGCTGGAACAGCCGCAGCAGTTAGAGCACTCCGGCACTGGATTGTCATCTTCTATGACAGAGCATGGGAAGACAATGAGGTTTGCAGAGGCCTTTCTATCTCACATGATTTGTGAGCAGCCTTGCTTGCTCTAGCACCACATTGGTGTTTGTAAACACCCTTCTCAAAATACATCGAGCAGGATGTGGGAGCATCACATGAACATGCAGCTTCTTGTCAACGGGCCCAACTCTGCCCTCAAAGGGTAGAGCAGAACAACTCACCGAGCTCATTTCCACCAACCTGCGCCAAACATTTCCAAGGACAGCTCAGCATAGGCATCTCCGCTTCCCACCTACACAGTGGGAACAGCACAGGGACAAGGACCGCACTGACCAGGGATGCTCGGATGCTGTGGAAATGACTTGCTGCTTCTGCCAGACCTGATTTAGCAGACGACACCAGCTGCTTCCCAAGGAGGTGCACATAACCCTGAAACAAGCTGCTATGAAATGACTCAGCCAAGGCAAACCCCTTCCTCCTAACACCTCCTTGTGCTGGTGTTTGACATATGACCTGGCAGAGGGAGATCGCTAATAATACCTACATTTTATATAGCACTTTTCTTCCGGAAATCTCAGACTATTTTACACAGAAGTCAAATCTATTTGGAGCTCAAGGTTTCTAAGGATGTGTCAAGGACAGAGAGTTTTGGTACCCAGGAAGGCAACATGGGAAGGGTCCATTGCCAGGACAGATCTGCTAAACCAATCTAGCAAGAAAGTAATGATGGCTGTGGTCAATTTGACATTGTTAGGGTCCAGAGTAAACAGCCCAGAGATGATCAGGGAGTTCATCTCTTTCACAGCCATGGTTTCAGGTTAGCCAGCAGAGTTTTGATGCTACAGCCCTGTTTTGTGATGTGCCCCAGAGACCGCCAGGAGCACGAGATGGCTGTGAGAGCATCCCATGCCGTGCCAGGCCAAGAGCCCTGTCCACTTGTGGGAGGACCGAGCTCTGACACTGCAACCAAAGCAGGTGCCTGACCCTCGGGCAAGTCCGGGGAGGGAACCAGCAAGGCCTCACGCGCTGGGGACCGCTCAGAAATAGCCCCAAGCCATGCAGAGGAACGCCTGGGGAGAGCTGGTGCATACACTGCAGGCTTTGTCTACAGCAGGTCCGCTGGGTGTGTGTTTCCTGGCATACAATTCCCAGATTAGCAGGAGTCGGGCTGCCAGCAGCTCCTCCAGCCTGGCCATGAATGAGCTGCTCAGGGCTGGGAACCACTGCCGAGGTCAGTGGTTCAAGCACCCGGCGCTGCCGAGCGGCTCGGGGCAGAGGGGACCGGGACGAGGCGAGGATGTGGGGATGGGGCATCTCCTGCCATGCACCCAGGGGAAAAGGAAGGGGCAGGGGGGCACTTCTCCAACCCATGGAGACAGGAGCCCCCGACCCCTCTCTGGTACCTCTGTAAGAGGTTGGCTTTAGCCCCAGGGGATGAAGATCACCACCGGCCAAACCGATCTCACCACTTCTTTTGCAGTGGGTGGGGAACAGAGGCAGAGACGTGTCTCTTCTCACCCCAAAATTAATAAATAAAAACCTTAAAAGCCACAGAGAGTAACTAATGTGGAGAACATGAAAAAGCTGGAGGGTAGAAGGGTTGGGAAAGGAGAAAAAGTAATTCAACACAGAACTGTTTAATAAGGGAAAGTGAATGATCAGAGGGAGAAGTGAGAACAATTTACTCACACTAAATGCTTAATCTAAAAAAAAAAAATTCAAACCAAAGCCAGGCTGTGCCAGCCAGTGGGTGAGACTCATGGGTCCTTCCCAAGGAACAGGAAAGGGGAAAGGAAAAAGGGAAACATGGTACATTCATTAAAGAGAAATGTAAGGGAAAGATGAGGAAAAAGCAGGAGCTGAGGAGCTCTTTGGGACAAGCCTAAGCCTGGCCGGTAGCGGGGTGGGGAGCAAAGAAGAAGCATTGACCTCTCCTCTGGGAGGGCTGCCAACGTGGGGTGGTCCATTGGGGGCTGCTCCCCACCTCTCCCAGGAGCTGGATCTAGGAAGGGAAAAAGATGCACCTCAGGGACTGAAGTGGCTGATGCAGAACGGCACTGCCTCCCCACCAGCCCCACTGCCCACTCCCATCACCTGACGGGGCTCCCAGTGCTGCCCCATGCCCCAAAACAGGCTCTTCCCTTCCATTACCTGCAGCCACTGGGCAGCGTGGGGCTCTGGGCACCTCCAGCATGTCTCACTATGAGAGCTGGACCCATGCCACCACATTGCAACCATTAGCATGACGCAAGGTTGACCTGACACCCAGCTGCTTGCATCCCTCCAGCCTCCAGCCCCATTTACTGCCTCAGAGAAGCTGGACACCAGCATTTCCCCACCGACTGCGGCTCTGGGAGCCGTGCCAGGCGTGCCCCTGCCTTTATCTGCCTGTGAAGACCGTGCTTATGAATTGGCATCTGTTTGCAGACACCCCCTCAGAGGCTGAAAGGAGCTACTGTGTGGGCTCTGGGGATCAGACCCGCACCCTGAAGTTCATGGCAGATGGGTTCAGACAGAGAAGCATCCCTGTTAAACTCTGGGTGCTTTCCTAAATGCTCAAAGTCTGCGCCTGCCCACACACTGCAGAGCGAGGTGGCCGCGGAGAGAGCCGAGCATGGAGGAAAAAAAAATAACCAAGCAAACAACCTGGTAAAACTCCTGGCCCACACGGCATGAGACAAAAAAACGCCTCCACGCTCCGTCTTCCAATGCTGTTTGGGAGTTTCCCATCTCCCTGCTGCAGCTACTGAAGACAAGGCAAGACATCTGGTCTTTGCACAAGGGAGAAGATGGGATGCTGTGAAGTGACCCCCACGCACATATGCCCGGTGGGCAGTGAGGGCAGGCAGCCCCCCAGCACCCCTCTCTCCACCTCCCAGACATGCTCTTCCTGTGCATGGAGTGAAGGAAGTTGCTTTTTCCTCTCTCCCGGGCTGTCCTTGCCTTCGGGAGGAGCGTCCTGGCATTCAGCTGCCCTCGTCCCCCACCAGCGAGGAGTGATATCCGGCACACGGATCTGCCTTCGCAGAGCCAGGCTTGGAAACTCCCCAGGATTCTTCTGTGCGATGATGGAGCATTTCTGCAGCCAGTTGTCTGGTATTGCCCAGAGCCCTTTTCAGCCCAGATTTCAGGCATTTAGAAATATGGCACTAGTCCATGAGGTGCTTTGGAGGGGAGGAGTTGGTATGCAACCCCTTGTATGAAAGGGGAAACTGAGGCAGGGAGTGCAGAGCCAGTCTTCTCAAAGGGGAGACTTAAAACTAGACTCATTTAATAAATAAACTCAACTGAAACGTGCTGGGTTTTTTCTACAGAAGCCAGGAGCTTTTCTAAAATGGATTTATGAACTTGACACTATGCAATGTTAAGCATATTGGCCAAAGTGCCTTGCCTGTGGTCCCACAATGGCTTGGTGGAGGAGGCAGAAATACAGCTGTGGCCACAGTGCACCGTGGTGGAACATGGTGGCAAGTGAGATGTCCCATGTCAGTGCACCGATGGCATTTTTCTCTTCTCGACTGACCTCAGCGTTTTCCAGGGGTTCCCTCTCCACTTGCTCCCAGCTGTACCCAGCTTCTCCCAAAGCAGCCACTGGTTTCTGCTGCTCTGTCTTCAGAAAACCTCGGTTAGAGAAAGAAATGCGTCAGAGGGACAGACACTCCGAGTACTACAGCAAATTAGAATAACACTCTCAATGTGTCCTCGCAGCCAGGAATCGACCCCAGACACTGACTGCTTGGCCACATCATCACAGACCTGCAGGACCTTAGAAGCAGCAGAGAGGTCTGCTGCCACACTTGAGCACTCTCTGTGCTGACATGCCAAGGGTCTGAGAGCCTTCTCAGGGTGCTTGCAGGAGCCCTTTGCTTCAGGACTCACACCCAGAATGTGATGGGTTAGCTTTCTTACCTGATTAGGGAAAACACTCAGGAGACCATGGTGTGCCTCCCAGAGGGAAGAGGTGGGAGCTCTGTTATTTGAAATACTGCAAAACCAGTGGGCAAAGTTGGAGAGAATGGTCTGGACAGAACAACTCTGTGCTGGGGACAAAGATGAAAAGGAGGAAGGTCCAGGATTCCCTTCCTTCCCCTCTTTCTGGGAGCCCATACGATGACACTCAGCCCACACACAGGTTTATCAGCCCTCTGATAGATAGAGGCAGTCACAGAACCTCCCCCCTCTTCCCATATTTATACAACACATTATCAGAAGGTGTATTTATAAATTATTTAGTCCTGAACAGATTATAGCTTGACAGCTTTTCCAATGCCTGAAAAACACAAGCTGGTTTATGCTGGCTTCTCTGGACATGGCAAACAGACGGTTTGATTAATGTCCAACATGCTCCAATAGCTATTATAGGAACAAGGCCTGGATCTGTTGGGGGTTTTGTAATAAATTTGATAAATCTGGTGCATGTGAGAAGAGCTTTGCCTGAAGCCTCATTTTCTTTCTTCATCCAGAGCCCAGAGACAGCACAGCCGTGACAAACTCAGCGTGGAGACACCCAAGGTCTTGGCATGGTGGCTGTGCTCTGCAGGGAACTGGGACATCGCAGCTCCGACCTCGGCCCCTGGGCTCTTGGCACTGCCACCTCCTGCATCCTCCCACCCTGCCCGACTGCGAAAGGCACCTTGCCATCCCCAGCAACCCCAGAGGGAACCAGGAAGATCCTCTGTGGATAAAACCTGATGAACAACAAGGGCTTTGCTATTGCTTTTCACATTGCAATTGCTCTCCGTAGCACAGCATCCCTGGAGAGCCTTCACGCCCGGCTGAGTTGGGTGCTGTGGAGCCAGGCGAGCTGGACCAGCTCCTCACTGGGGAGCAGCGGGCAGCCCTGCACCGGAGCAGCAAGGGGAGCAGAGAGCAACTTTCCCTTAGTCACATCCTCCGGACAGTTAAGCAACGCTGCGGTGAGCCGGACTGAGCTGTGGGTGGCATGTACACGCTGCTGGCACTGTGGCCAGGGTTCACAGCCAGACTGCGCGATCCATGGCCACCCACGGCCACCCAGGCTCTGGCAGCTCCGGGGCAGGGGTTGGAGTCCTGGATTTGCCCGGGGTCTGCAGGAGACGAGCCTACCCACGCTGCGTGGGGTGACCAAATCTGTAGGTTGACGGAAAACCTCTTCAGCCCATGCAGAGATGGTCCCTCGATGCACCCCATCCTCCTGTCCCCTGCTCCCCCCAGCCCCGACCCAGGCGCGGGGCAGGGAGCCAGGGTGGCCCTGCACACCCCCACGGGTGTCTGTGTCACCCGGCTGGGTTAGCCCGGCTCGGCTCAGCTCGGTTGGAAGTCAGAGAGTGCCATCTGGTGCTCCGAGGAAATTTCTGTCCCCAGCAGGTTCCCGCAGCTCTGCTGAAGGGCTGGGGGGAGCCGGGGGAGGGGGGGGATTCTGCTCCCATCCTTGGCAGGAGCGAGCGGAGCGGCTCACCTCTTGAGCAGAACCACATCAGAGGGGTTTGCAGGTGGGAGAGGGAGAACCGGTGTTGCAGGTGTATTAGCAGCTGCATTCAAAAGAGGCTCCTCTGTGCTTTCCAGCTCCAGCAAGCTTCCCGGGGCATGAGGCTGCAGCCGGAAAAAAAAAATAATAAAAATATGATGTCAGAGTTGACAAAATGCCTCTGTACCACAGCTTGATTCTGATCTAATGCTAATTCCAGTAGCTGATCTTGAAAAAAACCTCT
>VYZV01038499.1:20869-55643 GCA_013401275.1 Pandion haliaetus | reverse complement strand
TTTCCTCTTCTGTCTCTCCTCTTTTCCCTCCTCCTCCCCGGCCTTGCTCGCTTCCTTCCCCCGCGCCGCGCTCCGGGGAGGAGGCAGGAAGAGAGGCGGCGGGGATGGAGCAGCTCCCTGCCGGGATGCGTTAGCTTCCCGGGATACCCCGGCCCTCCTGGTCCCCGCCGAGACGCGGTGAGTAGCGGGGAGACAACCCCCCCCTCCATCCCATCGCCCCAGCCTCCCCCCCGGGATGGGTTATCTTAATTCACCGGGCCCGGCCGAGAGGTGCCGGGGCTGCCGTGAGCCGGGGGAGGGATGCACCGGGAACCCCGGGGTGTCGGTGGGCTCCGGAGGAGCCCGGCAAGGCGGGAGGGGTGGACAGAGCCGCAGGGCCTCATTCTGCACCGCCCGGTGGAGAAGGTTAAAGTACGCAGGGGTAGCTCAGCAAGCAGCGCTCCGGTGTGTGCAATAGCTGGGCCAGGGCTGAAAGGTCTCGCTCTGAGCCGATCGTTGCCCCAAAGAGGGAATATCACCTCTTTTAATAATATTTTCTCCAGGTGGGGTTTTTTTTTCCCCGCCTTGCAAGGCCGCGGTGGTGACAGCCCCTCCTGGCACCCCCCGTGCCAGCGCTCGGTGTGGGGGTTCAGGGTGGACAAGGTTGGCTGAGGTGTCGGTGGGAAGAGTCGTACCACACTGAGGACCGGGGTGATATCCATCTCGTCCCGCTCTGGGCTGTGACCTGACACGGGCACGGCACGTGTGGCTTTGCAGGTTTGCCTGCGCCGCTTCCCACCCAGCAGCACCGTGGACCGCCGGGACGTGGGTGTGTGGGGTGCTTGGGGGACCCTGGTTGCACTGTCTGCATCTGCTGGGGCTCGTGGGCCAGCTGGACCCTGGTGCTGTGCTGCGTGGGTAAGCACCAAACTGGACAAACTCACCTGTTTGCTCTTCTATGACAGGCTGGGAGGAGCGGGCCTGATTCTGCACTGTCCGTGCAGGGATGTCAGTAGGGCACAGGAGTCCTGCGGGATCTCTGTCCTGGAGAGGGTTAGCTGCCCTGCACGCCACGTGATGGAATCACTCCCATGCACGGGCCCAGGGCCAGACCTGTGAACTGCTCGTCCCGGAGGATGCTCCGTGCATTTCCTGGAACAGGATTTTCATAACATGTCGGGGGTGACTTCAGAGCCCCATAGCCTGGCTTGTTCATAGGGATTAATGGCTGCTCCTGCAGATCCTCTCCCCTCCTGCAGCTTGCAATTCTGCCTCCTTCTCTGGGCCAGTCCCACCATCTTCCCAGCATCCAGGCACTTCCCTTTGGAGAAAAGTTGGGAGAAGTGGTGAGCATGTCATGAGGTCACGCAGGAAATGTGTCAGAGACCTTTAAGGAGATGAAGGTGAACTGAGAAACAGTTGAGGCAAAGGTCTTTTTTTTTTTATTAGGGAAGGCTGGCAGGTTCCAGGAAGGCTGATTCTTTGCATGGCATGTTAATAAAGATAAGACTCCCATGCCATCTCGGAGGTATTGCTAAATCCACATCCTAGGGGCTGTCTGCTGCTTTTAACCCTTTGCTGCCTCCGCTTTTAACCCTTTGCTGCCTCCTACAAGAGCAAAAACTCAGGGTGGAGCTGAATCTTTCAGCGGCTGCTGAGAATTAGACACTGCTCCCAGTAACCTGCAGCTTCCCCCAAACCCTCTCTTGAGCCCCGTCTCAAGTCCTGGATGGAGCCTTGGGCTCTCTTTAAGTGTATGGGTGTCATCCTCCTTGACACCCGTCCCTGCTCTTTTCCAGTAACAAAGGGGGAATGGGCAAATCAAAGGGGCATTGGGCTGGAAAGCAGGAGGAATGTGGGCAACAGCACTCTTGATACTGGAGAGGATGGTCCAAGGCACTTTGACCCCAGCAGACACTGGCAGTGAGCTATCTCGGGCATTCACTTGGTTTGCAGGAGTAGAAGTTTGGGGTGCTGCCCAGGGAGCACGTTGGGAACTGGCAGCATGCTGACAGGGACATAGCTGCCGGTCCCAGATGTGCACGTGTGCAAAAGGGCTGCCGTGTCCCATGCTGCAAGAGAAGAAAGCGCTGCAAGAAACTATATTGCGAAGGAAACTGAAAATGAAAGTTCCTCTTAAATGACGGCCACAGTCGCAGCCTGCTGCTTCCTAAGGGTTTGGCAGACGGCAAATGTGAAGAATCACTTAAGTCAGCTGCTTCTCAGGCACTGGACTCCCGTGCTCACCAGCCATCCTTCATACCAAGCAGCCAGGTCTGCATCAGTAATTCCCTGTTATCTGTGGTGGATGTCTGGGTCAGAGGCAGTGGGTTGACGTGAAACACAGTTGGTTGCACTGACAGACCAAACTGTAAAAGCTCCAGAGGCGGCTGAACTCTTTGGCTGGATGCGTCCGCATCCTCCCCAGTGCTCAGTACATCCTCGGGCTGTTGCAGTGTGGAGTATGGTAGAAATTCGTACTGCTTCGCTTACCTGCAAACTCCAGAGAGCTGCTCTGAGACTGGTCTTGCTTCCCCTTGAAAGGCACAGAGGCCTTCCTAGGCAAGGTGAGCTGCAGCTGTAGCCTTGCTATGCGCCCGAGGAGGGGCTGGGGATGGCAGCGCAGGAAGCATGGGAGGGTTTCCTCTGTGGAGGAGGGGACGGGGGCATGTGCATCCGCTCCAAGCACTCCCTGAGCTGTGTCCACCGTGTCCCAGAGCCAGAAGAGCAAGGAGAGGAGCAGCTCTGGAGCCTGGGTCTCTGCTGATCTGGGCAAGTGGGAGCCAGCTCTCCTCCCAACTTTACCCTTGGTCCCAACTGCTGATCCTCATTGCGTTTTCAGCTTTTCCTTGGATGGGGATGTTTGAAGTTGGGGAGGAAAAGGGAAATCCTGTCCTCGGAGGCACGTAGGAAAAAACAGCATCTCCATCTGTGTGTCACTGCAGCTCAGGCTCCCTGAATGCAGCTACACAAAGACACGATGGCTTTCTAAGGCAGGCTGATAAGCTTTGCATTTCCAGCCCCCCATCCCCACCTTGACTGCAGGCCTTACTTCACATTACTGCTTATGGTCTCAATTTATTTTTTCTTTTGAATAATCTTCAGTGTGAGGTTGTAAGCCCGGACCACATGTTGCACTTCTAATCTTGACATAGGTGGTTATTTATGCATGACCAGCACTTTTTAAAATTTTTGCCCAGGATACAATTGAAACTTCTGGGTGTTGATGGGTCTTCATGAATTTAGACCTGGTGCAAATCAGAAACCCCCCCAGTTCATCCCTGTAGAAGTCTAGCCTGGGAACATGTACTGGCATGCCAAGCAACAGGCTAGGACCTGCAGTGATCTCTCTCTAACCCTGACAGTAACCACGTGGCCTCACTTCCTTCTCTGCAAAAACCTGAGGGTGAGGTCAGTGCAACAAGCAGAAGGGTAAAGGAGCTGCGATGAGCCCTGAACTACAGGTCTGGGCTTAGGATACCTGCGAAGTTCAGGGGCAATATGAGCCATGCATTTGGTTCTCACTTAATTTTCTTATTCTGAGAGGAGCTCAGAGTAAGAAACATGAAGAACAGGGGGAATTAGAGCCTCTGGATTTAGGAAAACAGAGAGCTCAGCTCTTGCAGAAGTTGTGGAAAACAAGTCAGAGGTGCTTGCCAGGAGAAATCGGCACTGTCGCTGCAGCTCCGTGCAGGAGCCACGGCAGCTCGGTGTGGTTGCAGGTTGGTTTGCTCTTGCCGCGCTCTGAACCGTTGTGGTTGCAGGTTGGGGTAGCAGCATTTCGGGCAGCAGCAGAGCCCCACGACTCAGCTCCCAGACATGTTTCTCCAGGCACAGCCGGGGAGTCGTAGAACCCTTTGTGCCGTGATTTTTTTGCTTTCATCCCAGCGTGAAGCCACTGCAGATGCAGCTGTTGTCTGGGCTGAGTAAGAGCCGGTGCAGCCCGTGGCACTTGCTGAGTGGGTCAGAGGAGAGCGGGCACATTTCCAGCAAGGGTGGGGAGGTGGTGAAGCAGGGTAAGGAGTTGGGTGACTTTTCTCTTCTGGCATATGACTGCAAGCATGTTACTGAGAAGAGGCAGGAAGAGAGGAAAAAAATCTAGCCAAGGGACTTGGTGTGGCCAGGAATCGGGGAGCAAGCGTGCTGGGAAGGGAGGAGCCAGGTTGCAGGCAGAGATAAAAGTGGGCAGCGTTGCTCTTCTGAGCACTTGGCTCAGCTGGAGGGGCTTCCTAAGGCTGGCCTGGGAGCTGTGTGAGGGACCAAGGGGCCACGACGCTCTGGTGTCCCTTCTGGCTGCTCATAACCTGGTTCACTTACTGTCTCTTGTCATTCCAGGTAAAGCCAATACTCCCAAGCCTCTCTCTGCAATGGCCTCAGGGAACGACGGTGACCCACCGAGGGCCCACAGACGCCGGGGAAGCAACAGACGCAGGCTATCACAAGAGCTCAACTCAGGTAAAAAGGCTGCTGTGACATTCAGGGGAGGAAGCGTTTTCAACCCATTCTTTTTTTCTTTTTTTTCCCCTGCTGTGTTTCTTTGAAAAGATGGGCTTTTTTTCATACCTCTAGGGCCCTTTGCAAGACTGGGATGACAGATCAGTTCTGTAAACCTGAACTGAACTGGGAGAGCACATGCTCAATGCTTCTGGGAGACGCTTGGCATTGGATTAGCGTGGTGGGCAGCAAGGAGGGGCTTGAAAGGCATGGAGAAAATAGTGTGCAGGGAGCTGCTGGACTGGGGTACACTGGCAGCTCTGGGCAGGCAGGGTGAGGCAGGCATAGTGGGGTACCACCTGGCACAGGGGTTTGGGATGTGGGGCAGATCACCCTCGCTTGGCCGTGAGATGTACGTCTGGTGCCTGATGTCATTTACTTTCCCTTCCCTGAGCACAGGAGAATGAAAGGTGCTTGATGTTTAAAACAGAGAAAAAACACGTCTTGCTGAGCAGTGCCTGGTCTCAGGCAGTTAGTTTTGGTCTTGCTGCATCAGCTGCTGGATGAAATCGGTCTCCGGTGTGCCTTGGCATAGCAGTGATGAAAAGTTACGGCTCGCCAACATTCAGAAGTGGTTCAGTCCATTTCTCGTGTGTGCCGAGCCCAGCAGACTGTGTAATTGCGTTTCACACTAATGGGTGAAACTGGGAACGGGGCCGAAAGGAACCCGGGAAAAACCTCAGCTCCCATTTCATCCCAAAATGATAAAATGCCACTGCACAGAAAGCTGTTAAACATGGGTGACTTCTTAACCTGCTTGCAGGTGGACTTGTAAATAAGGCTGAGTCACTGCGGCTCTGTCAATAATGGAGATTAGAAGCTATACCTAACTGCTTATGTATTTGAGCTCAGAGCTGTTTTATTGGCCCGATAATGTTATTTATACTCTGGTATTGCCTGGACTCCTCTCCATCTCAGAGTACCATTTGTGCTAGATCCTGCGTGAATACACTGGAAGAAAAAAAAATACCCTGTCCTTCCCTTACCAAAGTCTACAAGGTATGAGAAGAAATAAATAAGAGCACTTGTTTACGTATGCTGATTTCCTGTTGAGGCCAATGAGATGCTGATGTGAAAACCAGTAAGAGGATCAGGCCCTGAGCTCTAACCACACTGTTGTACAGTCACATTTCCTGTACACTTGCAAATACTTACTGGCAGTACTGGCATCCCTCTGCTTCCCAAAACTCAGGGGGTCCATCTGGAATTTGGAGGTGGGATCTCTGCATGCATCTTAGGGAGAAGCCTCATGGACTCCAGCAGAAACAGAAATGTGCAGCTTCTACCAACACGTGCTATGGGATTACGGGGTGGAAGAAGGCTTTTGTCAACAGGTATTAAGCCTGGCTTTCATTTAGGGCTCATTTGCTCTCTTTGTTTATCTTTGGATGCAGTAGGGAGTGAAGAGATTATCTGCTGCTCAAGGACTTGCTTGAGCATTGTTCTGAGCCCTTGTTCTACCAGCCATTGCTTAGGGCATGGACAAGATGCTGCTGTTACTGTCTAGTTTGGGTGGCAATTTGCACTTCTGGTGGTTTTAGGGCATTGTAGACATAGGCAGGAGCTTCATACTCCTGGCAGTATGTGATGAAGAGGAGGAGCAACTTAGCTCATGAACAGTCCCACAAAGGGGAGCAAACATTGCAGAAGGAAGGGTGGGAGGTCCAGCACCAACAGTGCTGAGCTCAGCTTTGGAAACAGGGCTCAGACTTCAGAAAAGTAACCTTGCCTTCCTTCAGTTCTCATCTATAACATGGGGGTGAGTGTGCCTCCCTGTTCTTACGTGCTGCTAGGGTATGCACACAGCTACAGGAATGGCTTGGATAATTCCATCGAGGCTTAGATCCGTGGGACACTCCATGGGCATGGCTGTCCTCACACGTGCAGGTAACCAAGCCAAATGCTGCTCATCCCCCCCCTACACCGCAGAGGGGCTAGTCCAGGTGATGAAAATATTGCTTATGTGGTCACATTTAGCTTCTGTGTGGACCACATCAGCTGGAATCCCAGAGTACTTTGTTGAGAAAAGTGATGTATCGCTATATCCACTTACTGTTACTAGGGAAATGGAGAGAGCTTTGATGCCAGTCTCTGCAAGGATGTCCAAAGTGTCAGGGTTGCGCATGGAAAGCCCAGCCACCCTGCCTTACAGTTTGCAGTGTCAGATTAGCAACTATTCTCTTCCCCGCATTACCTGGGCTTTCTCATCTGTCCGTGTGTGTTTAATATTCAGGTAACATACCTGGAGAGGTGTGAGATTTGGTCCTTATTTGTTTATCTTAGCTCTGGACTTGATGTTGCATGTGAAGCAAGTCATGAACTGATAAATAGTTGCTTAGGGATGTTAGTCATGCATCTGTAAGTGTTTCGGTGTCTTCATCTTCCAGACCACCTGCAAAGTGAATAGGAAAAATGTGAGCTGCCTGTTTAAACCTGGATTCTCATACATTCTGAAGAGCACCCAAAACCATTTAAGCATACTTTTCTCTTGTCTGGTGCTCATGCAGTTCCTATCACCTCCAGCACACACACAGAGTATTGGACTTCCCATTGAACTGCATCTCCCAACAATATGTGGTTTCCTTTTTTAAAAGAAAAAAAAAATTATCCTTCTGATGGCTGTGCTGGGACATAACACTGCTATGGAATTGCCTCATGACTCCTTTGTTCTGGCCAACAAAGGATGCCTCAAAAAGTCTTTTATGAAAAACTTGATGGGGCAGAGGGAGCTACATTGCCAGAGCTGAGACGCCGACCCATCTTGAGCATCCCACTGAGCACTGGGTCCAGCCCCCCTTTGCAATTCAGTAGACTAGCAAATATGGGACAAGTCTCAGCTTGGGTAGCAAAGTACCAGAGAAAAACCTTGCTGCAGCCCCTCCTGAAAGTGGTAACTCTAGGTGTGTTGATGGGACACCACTGAACAACAGAATTAAAGCAGGTTTCTTGACTCCAGCCCAGAATCTGCAGGGAGGCTGTTTGTGAATATTGCTCCTCTTTTGGGTGGGAAGATACTTGTTCTAAATAGCAGAAATAAGGGGAAGGGCTTTGTGCCTCTGCGGATGGCAGTTTTCCATTTCCCCTGTGTAGAAGCTCTGCTCTCAGGTGCAAGCTGTGCAGGATTATGCCAGCACGATGCAAAGTCAGGTTGAGCAGCCTTTGATCCTGGATGCCATTGCTATTGACAGGTGACAGTGTTCACAAGGGGCTGCCTTGCCCGGTGGAAGCTAACCCAAATCCAGATACTGCTCATCCTACACTTGAGTTGCAACTACCATGAGGTGGAGCTGAGCTTCCCCTCGAGGCAGAAATCTCCAGAGACTGTTCTTGGTTCCCCAGAGCTATCTTCTCCCTTTGGAGCCAGTTGCTGTTTCCAGGCTGGATATCTCCCTCTGTGCAAAGAGATGCACCTCTCAGTGTAGTTACTGCCTGTCTCCTGAGCTTGAAAGGGACGCTGCCGGGTTGCATCTGTCATTGTTACAGTCTGTAGCAAGGCTATTTAGTTGTAACAAGGTCTGATGGATACCTTTGGTGAGACCTGCCAGTTTTTACTTTAGCGCAGCTGCTCTGCGGGAGATGAGAACAACGAGAAATAAAGGATCTTGCACAGAAATGCAGATGTTGCATGTTTGAGATTGGCCGGGGTCCGGTCAATGTTGTCTACAGTGTAGATCGAGGCAAGAGGTTGTTGGGGTAGGTCTGGTCTAGATGCTGAGAGTGACCTGGGGACCAAGGATGACAGGGTCGCTGTTCCATGAAACAGAAGCGGAGCAGGTCCTCCCTTGCAGTGTGGGGGTTCACAGCAGCTCGTGAGCCCCCTAACACGGCCCCGATGATCCCACAGGGAGGCCAAAGATCCCAGAGGAGCTCCAAACTGCTCTCCCCCTCTCTACTGCTGGTACTGGGAGTCCACAAGGCAAATCTTGATCTAGATCCTCTTTCTTTGAGTGGGAGAGACCCAGAGGTGGTCCCAGTGGGTGCTGTGGGTTAGCATCTGGGGGATATACATGTGCGTTCACCTGTCCTTGTGTTACTTAAAATAGCGCCTGCGGTAATTAAAACCAGGGATTTTTTTTGGTACATTTATTTCCTCTTTTGTTCTTACAGTATGTTTACCCTCCCTCTCACTGAAACTGTGAGTCAGTCGGTTTCGTTTTCTGGCTCTCGGTGGAGCGGTCACTGGCTCTGCTGGCTCCTCCATAAGGTGGGATTTGTTTATCACCAAATAAACCTGTTCCTACAAAACAAAAACCAATCCCCTGAAAACACAGTGACCAGGGCTTGTCATTTCCCTTCACCTTTATTTACCCAGCCCAAACCGTGTAACCTGAGTCTCTGCACGACAGGTCCTCTCCCTTCCCCACAACCCATCCAGTGCTGGGCCCGTCTCCCTGGAGCCGCACATGGGCCATGTAGATGCGACCAGCCCCAAAATCTCGGCAATGAGTGGCATGGCATGTTTTGGAGACTTGGATACAGGGTTTTATGGGGCAGTGTTGCCAGGACAGCTGTGTCCACAAGGCCAGGTCCTGACAGCCCAGCTCTGGGATGTTGCTCAGGCAGGAGCATCTCTGCATTGGAAATGCAATTTCCAGTGGCCAGAGAACTTCATGGCCAGTCTGGCAGGTGGATATACTGACATGCTGGGAAAGGGTTTTAACTGGGTTGGCTGCAGTGAGCTGCACTGCTGCTAGACAGTGTTGCTGGTGCAGATGTGCTGCTGCATGTCACCAGTACGTCTTGCAGGATAATCACCTAAAGCCATGGGTTTGCAAGGTCCTGCGCTTCTGACGTTCTCCCAGGTAGCTTGTTTACCTGGGCTTTGCACCTCGTTTAATGGCTCTGAATGTCCACCCTGAATGGTGATACCCTGTCAAAGGAGCAGGGCTCTGATCCATCCATACCATTTCTGTCCCCTACAAATTTTGCATCTTAGAAAAGAAACTGGGAAGAACTGTGTTACCGGAACCTTAGGGCCAGCTGCCCCATAGGCATGACTTAGCTGGGCTGCCGGCAGTTTGGGAACTGGTGCTCTAGCCCAGATTGCTTCTTGAGCCAGCTGAAACCGAGCTCTAATCAAAGACATCCCGTGACAGTCCGGGGTTTCCCCAGGAGCTATGTAACACATGTGGTAAGGTATCGGGCACCACGGTGCCTACAGGACTGAAACGCCTCGCCGGGGGCTCCCTGCTCTGGAAGGGGCAGGTCCTGGCCACATCCAAACCCTTGCTCTTCCCCGAGCAGCGTGGGCATGGGGGACACGCGTGCGGGTCTCAAGCTCGAGCCGTTTGCGGATGGGCACATACTTGTTGATGCCAGTTGTTTCTGACTCGCTTCCTGCTTGTGCAGAGCCGGCTCGGTTTTCGCGCGCTGTCGGGGCTGGGTGACGTTACTGCACGGGCACATTCCCCCGCTGAACCCTGAATACCTGGTCTGCCGAGCCCTGCTTGTTTAAAAGAGCAGAGGAAGGAAGCTGTGGCACCCAAACCCAGCCTCAGCTCACCCCCTGCCCAGCTGCAGCCTCCTGCTCGCCGTGCAATGGGCTTACTGCTTCCACGGGTATTTGTTAGCGAAGCAGTGTTCGCTCTCGCTCAGTGGCAATGGGTGTGCTGGAGCAGGAACAGGCATTCAGTTAAAACTTATCACCTGGCTGTTTATCTGCTTTCAAGCGCAAGATAGGGAGTCACCTCTCTGGGCTACAGTTTACGAGTTATTCAAAAGCTCCTCTCCTTTCTGTTCTGCCAGCAGCCCATGCAGAAGTTGCAAACCCTGCCCTGGCATTGCCGCTGACGGGCTGATGGGTGTCTGTCTGTGAGACCAGTGATGTGTGATTGAATCGGCAAGGAATTATACTAAAATGACCAGTTTAACTTTTGCTCACCACATCATTGCTGATGCCATGCAAGGGCAAGATCGTTGGTGACATTGAAAAACAGATTGTTTGCTGAGGGTTGATAGGCGGCACTGGACTGAGCTTTGCCTCCAGTTTGGGTTTGAATCTGAGATTCCTGAACTTGTTTGTGCTGAGCAACGCCCTTATCAAGAGGTAAGAGAGAACTGCCAAGCACGAGCACTTGAACATCTGGTTTGTGTTGTGACAGTGCTGTAGCTGTCTCTTGCCAAAAATGGATTCAAAAGGTGGGCCTGTGCCCCTAAGAACAAAGACTGGCTTAAAAATTAGTTTTCTGAGAACTAATTTATGTTGGGTTCTTTTTGTTTTACTGCAAAAGGCCAGAGTTAATACAAACAGCACAAACTTAGGCTGAAAATGAGGGAATGGTCTCTTTCCAACTTGGGAAGGAGGGGAAGACAAGTTTCTCCCTTGACTTTTCTTCCTTTTGTCTCTCTCAGAAGACCAGGTGGTAGAGGAGACGGAGGAGGTGTTTCGGAGCTATGCCTTCTACCGCTACCAACAGGAGAGAGAGGAGAGAGGGGAGGAAGTGCCCATGGACCCAGAGATTGTGGAGATCCAGCAGGAGCTGGGCAGGTAAAAACTCTGATACCAACCATATGCACATCCCTCAACCCCATTCTGAGCCAGGCTCTATTACAGACCTACCCCTCAGTCCTGCTTACCAATCTTGCTGACCTCTCCATAATGCCGTCTTCCCTCTGGATAGCACTGGGAGCCTGGTGGGAAGGCGCCTGGCCATCATCGGCGATGACATTAATAAGCGGTACGATGCGGAGTTTCGCTACATGCTGAAATCCTTGCAGCCCACCAAGGAGAACGTCTACGAGCACTTCACCAGAATAGCCTCTAGGTAAGACCACAGGCTCCCTCAGTGTGGGCTGGACACCTTCTCCTGGAGAAGACCAGGGAAGCAAGGGTCAGATGGGATGCAATGCCGTTGGTTAAACCCTTGCCCCCAACCCGGAGCAGCTGTCCCAGCACGCAGACCTTGTCCATTCAAGCTTCACCACTGTCCCTGGGTTGAGCTCCCAGCAAGCTCACTGTGACAGTTCCTGTGTTTTCTGCCTGTCTGCTCTTTCTCCTGCGCACTCTTTGGACAATCTTCACCTGACAATCACCTCACAGTCCTTGCACAAGCTGACCAGGGTCAGAAAGTGTGGGGGAATGTGCCTGGGAAGCGTAGCCTGTGCATCAGTAGCCAAGTGAATGTCCCAGCTCCCCTTCAGGGTATGACCAGCCCTGGACCAAGGCAGACCTGCTGCTGGTCCCACTGCTGCTTGCTCAATAGCTGGAAAGTCCTGATGAGTCAGGCTTTCAGAGGCACAAAGCAAACGCAGCTGCAGGCTGTAGGGATGGGCAGGTACTCACTGCCCTTGGTGTGGTCCACATGGAACACGATCTGACTAACTCAGGATGGGGGATGCTCCGCAGGCTTGCAGAGCCTGTAGCCATCTCGTGCAGGCAATGCATGCTCAGCTCACCCCCCCCTCAAAGCACAACAACAGGGTGAAGAGCAAAGGCAAACACCTGGATGACTTACTGCCCTGATTGCCTGAAGTACAGGCTTGGATTGAGGTGGCTGTCAAGGGGTTCAGTGCTCACCTCTCTCTCTGTCTTTAGGGAGACCAAGACACTATGCACATGAAATGGTTTGCCCAGGGTCATGCAGAAGACCTCTGGCAGAGCCAGGAGAGAAGCCAGGGTCTCTGGGTTCCCAGGTCCCAGGCTCCCGTCGCTCCTCTGAGCATGCCTGGCTCCGGCACAGCCCCGTCCCTGGGCACCCTCTGCTCAGTGTTTGTTGTCTAACTGCCTTTCTTCTGTCCTTTTCCTGCTCCCCTGTCCTTGGGAAGCCATGCTGCGCTGTTTTCACCAATTTGCCAGCCTGAGGCGGTTAACGCACCGCAAACAGGTAAATTAACCTCTGTCCCTCTCTTTGTGCTACATGTTTCTCTGTAGTTCCTTCCCTGGCTCTAACTTCCCTCTCCCTCTGCCACCTGCACGGTGGCAGCTCCACGCCAAGGCTCTGCAGAGAAGACAGTTCCCTTCGGCTGTGCAGACAGGGACCACCAGGACAGGACACCAGATTAAAACACAGAGCCCGAGATTACTCTTTTTAATTTCCCCCCCCACCCCCTCTTTTTTTCCTTCTTGCTTGCCTTGCTGGAAACCAGGAAAAGTACCTTCAAAAACTGGTCTAGATAAATCAGTGCCAAACCTGCCCACAGCGATGCAGTTTGTGCCTACAGCAACCAAAAGCTGGATCAGAAGCAGCAGACATCAAGTAGGCACATTTTGGAGCACCGCCAGCTCTTGGGAGCCTCAGTCTAAGGAAGGATCAGGAGGGGTCTGTCTGTGCAGGAAAAGGGAAAAATCCTGTTCTAACATGCTTTGTCCTTAGATGTAATTAAACTTCCTTACCTCCTCCAGGTATGACCTCACAAGCAAGGGATGGTTTGGGACAGGTGGGTGGTAGTTCCTGCTCCTGGCTGCATGTGTAGCAGCTACTGAGGTTGCTGCAGCTTACAGCCTCACAGCTCAAACCACCAGCAGTTCCAGCTTGCCTTCTTTAATACCCTTGTCCATGAGACCACAGGACCTCCAGGCAGCTGATGTGCCCTGCATTAGGATGGAGACCTAAGGGAAAGGCAGGACAGGCAGGAAGGTGGCAGGTCAAAAACAGCCACCGCAAAGCTTCCCCACCAGCAATTCAGAGCTTCTAGCTGTGTAGACAGGATTTGGAAATTTCCTTTTCCCTAGGACATCCCTAACCCACCTGGCTGAGACAAACAGCAGTTGTGACCGAGACACTGTTTGTTCTGCTCCGAAAGCACATCCTGGTTACGGGCGGCCACATGTCACTTAGCCACAAAATGACTACGTTGTCTGTGCAGCTGGGACACACCCTGAGAACTAACACAGCATCCCCAGCCCTGCTCTGCCACCGGCACTGCTCAAGAGCCCATGGTCTGGGATGCAGAGATGAGGGAGGTCTGAGCCAGCCACGGCAGTGATTTAATCAGACCATTGGCTTCATTTCAGCTTGTTCGAGAGCGGCATTAACTGGGGCCGGGTGATTGCGCTGCTGGGTTTCGGCTACCGCATGGCCATCCATGTCTACCAGCATGGCACAAGGGGTTTCCTCTACTGGATCACCCGCTATGTCTCAGAGTTCATGCTCCGGAACCGCATCGCCCAGTGGATCGCCCAGCAGGGAGGATGGGTGAGCCAGCGGGAGCATGGGGCTGTCCCGGGGGGAATTCGGGGGCAAGGGGAGGCAGCTGTGCTCCAGCCGGTGAACGGTGCAGCCTGGGGACTATGGCACTGCTGAGGTCGGTGGGGTTACCCGGGTGCCTGCAGAGCAGCAACCTGGCCCAGGCGGATCTAACATGCTCTGGTTATTCTCTGTTTCCCGTCAGGTGGCTGCACTCGAGCTGGACAATGTTTACATGAAGTACATGCTGGTGGTGGTGGCCCTGGTCATGGTGGGGCATTTAGTGGTACGACGCTTCTTCAGGCCCTAACTGACTTGGGGGTAGAGGCTGGGGGGGGGTTCGGCCAAGCTCTCTCTCAAATCTCTGTTCTGCGTTGACGTCTCCCAAGAGAGGGGGGAATTCAAGGAGCCTCCGAGAGAGAGCAGCTTGGACCTGTGACCCTCCCACCACAGGGCCCAGGGTCTCTGCCATCTATGCAGACACCACCAAGAGCTATGGGGAGAAGAACTGGGGAAATGTTCAACTTTTTTGTCTGTTTTATGCCTCACTTAACTGCTGAGGACACTGTGATGGTCCTAGCATGCAGCAGTGAGGCAGAACAGGCTCCTCTGGACTCAAGAGTCTGGGGGAACAAATGTGTTGTGATAAAGCCAGTGTGTGTGTGTGTGTATGTGCGAGTGCATGGGTCTTGTCCACTCCGTGGGGCAGGTGCAGAGATCCCCATTTGCTAATGGCTCTAGCCCAGACCATCCCTGCATTTGAAGAGGGATTGCAGCCTTCGTTGCTGCAATTGTTGTGTGTAAGTCACTGGAGGGGCAAGCCAGCACTGGCCCATGCGAGGCTTGCTTTCGCCTTCCCTCCGATCCTGAGCCCAAGTTCTTGAGCCTTCTCTTTCCTTTTAACAAGCATCCCTACCCCTTTTTAAAGAAACACGCAGACTACCTGTCCTCTGACAGTCAATGTTAACATCTGGCAGCACCAGCAGGCAGGTTTTTCCCTGCTGCAGCCTGAGCCTGCAGACCTGCAGCTCTCCCATGGCTGATGCAGGTGCTGGGGTGCAGCCTCAGGGCCCTCCGTGAGCTCAAAGGCTACGTACCAGCAGACCTAGGAAGCACCAGCAGGTTTCCAAACACTAAAAACCTGTGGGGTTACTAATAGTCAGTGTGGGCAGCCTGCCTGCCTGCCTTCCCTCCAGTTCTGCTGGGGGCTTCCATTCAGTAGACTTGGCTGCTGACAAACAAGCAGCCCAAATGAGATCAGTTGGTCTCCCTTGCTGTCAGTAGGAGGCACTGGCATTGCATCCCATCCCTGCATCAGCTCTTTGCCTTCTGAGCTCAGCTGGGCAGGATGGTGCAGACATGCCCCAGTTAAGCCCAGGGCTGCAGTGGTTTTTAGCTGCCCAGACAGCAGGACCCAGCATCTTTGGGAAGTGACTTGACCTTGTTCTGTTCATGACTAATGCTTGAGCATGGTTTTTGGGGGAGGGAAGGAAGCAGGCTCCGCTCTCCCATCCCAAATCTTTCTGACTTCTACAAAATAGGGAGAGCATCCCAGCGTGGACCGCATGGTTTAGCTCTGTTCTTTTTACTCCAGGTGACACTGTAAGGCTTGAAACTGTGACTGGCCCTGTCTGAGCCAAACTCACCCTACCTATTCCAGCATCACCCACCTCCTAGAGCAGGTCAGCCAGCTGGGGTAGGGAGCTGGCAGGACCTTGGAGGTAGGAAATGAACAGTGGTCCTATGTCTGGGCTCCTCTCCTAATGCAGACAGAGCCCTTCTGGGCTAGAGCCTGGGACAATGAGAGTCACAGTATCATAGCCCTAAAGAGGCTGAACCTTCTGCCCTCTGGGGCCTTTCCACGATGGCCGGAGCAGGGAAGTTGCCTGGTATTGCTACTGCAAAATGGGCTGAGTGACCACAACTGACAGTGCTCCAACTCATCTCTGTGGCATGGGGATCGCAAAACTGGGGCAGAGCCTGGCTCACATGCAGCCCTGCCTGGTGTCACCCACTGTGGGGACCACCGTGAGAGCCCAAGGTGGGTCAGAGAGACCTTGAGAGCAGCCCACCTGCCCCACTGTAACAAAGGCGTTCCTGACAGACAGCTGTCTAACCTGTTTTTAAAACCCTCCAGTATTGCCTCCCCATATCACTGATTCTTACCTTAATCTTTACCTTCAGATAGATTTTCCCCCCACCCAGTGCCTATCTCTCACTGCAGTTTAAGCTTGTTACTACATGTCCTGTCCAAGCACAGAGACAGGACACCTTACATCCTTTCTCTTTGCAGCTGCAGAGGCTCAGCAGGACCAGCCGTAATTTTATAACACTTACATCCCTCATGTTCCTGCTTCTTTTAACATAAGAATAGCAAACTTTTCAGCCTGTTTCCATATCAGGGTCTTTGTCCTTATCATTTTGACCCTGACTTTTTCTGCAGTATCCCTTTCCCTGATGGAGTGCCCTGGACTGTGCTTAATAGAAAGGCATTAAAATATTTGCTATAATATTCCTCTTCTATATCTTTCTGTTTTGGTTGCTTTATTTGTTTTATTTGTGCTGAGCAGCACAAATCTCCAGTGGATTGTCCATGCTCAGGTTTTGCGGCCGTGCTGACTGTTCTTGAGCAGCTGAACGCCCACTGAGCTCATTTGTCCCCTTGCAAATGTATTTCTTTGCATTTATCCACATGCAACTTCATTTATCATCGTGCCACCTGGTCACCCATTTTGAGGAGATCTTGAGATTTCCTCAAGATCTCAAGACTCTTCTCTGGTGTGAACCAGTCTAACCAACTTAGTATCATCTGCAGTTTCACATCCCCACTCCTTACCTTCTTTTTTGGGTGAAAACACCACCAGATGGAGCCTTTTTGCCACGATGAAAATGAACTACTAATTATTTTCATTTTCTCTTAATCAGCCCCATTATTGACATGTCACTGTCCTCTAGGGTACTTCTCTGGTTTGGTTGTGTCTCCAGCAGGGCTTTTTCAGAGGACCTTGAAAGAAAACAGTATATCAGCTTTTATTCACTACTTCACTGACACACTCCAAGAACTCTAACAGGTTGGAGAGAACTTTTGCTTTTATAAAAAGCCATGCTGCTTGTAATTTATTCTCATCTTCCAGATAAAATGTTTCACCTTGCAAACCAAATTCAGCTGTAAGGCCAGCAGACTTTAAATGAAGAACATTTTTCAGCTTTATGGTAGATGATCAAGCCTTAGTAAAGTCTGTGATACCAGGTACCAGGACAGAGAAGGGAACTTTTAAAATAGGTGCTATAGCAAAGGAAAGCTTCCATTTTATCTGTTTTCTCAGGGGATTTGCGGGGAAGATTGTCTCAGGATATCAGCATATTGTCTCCCCCTGCTCTCACCTCTCCTAGCCTTCCTGACACTGCTTAGCAAGTGGAAAAAAGCTTGAACTGGGACTGTGAATGGGTGACTGGTCTGTAGTACTGTGTCCTGTCACTGGATGGCAACAGCACTGCAGGCACAGCCACCTGGGTGCCGGCTCGGAGGGCAGATCTCCCACAGAAGGGGAAAAAAAACCCCCCTTCCAGGTCCCCCTCTTTGTCCAGGTGACCTCGGTATCCATCAGCTGTGGTCTGCACACCCAGAGCTGTGGGTTTGCACCGTGCTCTGACCCATAGCAAAGGCAGGCATCACTGGTTTGTACTGGACTGCTGTTGGGGAAAGCACCGGGTGCTTTAGTGGGGCAGGAACAGGCTGCAGCAGGGTTGGATTTGCTGGGATCAAAGCAGACCAGGGTGAGAAGGCTTGGTCCTCCCCCGAAGCTGATGCTCTTTGTAGGGTTGGTGGGTCCTCTCTAGAGGGCCACAGCGGGTATCTACCTCGAAGCCCCACTCGGCAGAGTTTGGGCAGGGGGCCTGGACAAGGTACCACAGGCCACCTTGACTATACACAGAAGGCTTTTGCTCTGGGACTGGCAGTGCCAGGAGCCATTTTTCAAAAAAAGTATGTCTCTGCTATAGAAGCAAGAGCTCTAGATAAAACTACATTCTTAGAATAACCCCCAGACTTCCTTTACAGGGCTGAATTAGCTACTTTATTCTGCGGGGATAAAGCCCTGATCGACTACAATATTTTTAACTAGTGTAAACTTCATTTAACCACCAACCCAGTCACATATTGTACCTTGTACGAAAGCAAGCCCATCTGATGCACTGATTAGCAGGCTGTCCCTGCTGCTACCTTCCTAGCCACTGTGATGCTACTGGGGCATGACTGCCCCTGGGGCTCTGGCTTTCTCCCTTGGTGAGCAAGGGAAACAGGGGTGGGAAGCCCTCAGCTGGAAAACGAAAGTAGAAGATGAGGAGAAGGCTCTGCCATTGACAAGGAGAGGATTGTTCACTGAATCGTTTGGGTTGGAAGGAAAGTCTCACCCCCGCTCAGAGCAAGGCTACCTAAATCACTGCAGGGTTTGGTGGACAGCTGCTGAGCAAGCATGACATTTTTCTAGCACCAGAGACCCAAGCTGGGGTTGCATCTGAGGAAGGACTGGCTCTCTCTGATGGCTACAAGTTAGCTGCACCCCCAATCCCAGTGCCTGCCTGGTCTGCTCACTCCTAGAGTGGGTAGGAGGAGGGACCAAAGAAAAGCCTGTGCTGTTTGCCTTCTCCACCCAGCCCCAGGATCAACAGATGGGATGGCTTCAGCATCACAGTGCCCAGGAAAGGCTGACATGCACCCCAGAAATAGCAAAGAGGGGGTGCAGGCTGTCCAGGTAGCAGTGCCAGCCCCCAGCACTGGAGGAACTGTAATGTGGATGCAAGTCAGGGCAGCTGATCGCAGCCCCACTTGAGGCCACAGGCTCTACGCTGTGGTTCCTTGTACCTCTCTCTGCCAGCTCCCTACATATCAAGGGGTGCAGTAAGGAAAAGGTACCTTTGGTGAGGATTTCTTTGTGCAAGAGGCTTCCCCAAGAGAGGTGTTAAGGGAACATAGCACAGGGAGTTGTCCAAACAGAAGACTCTTAGTTCAAGCAGAAGCATCTGTGTTCGGAAGGGTGGGCAGGAGAATTTCATTCAGAAGGTTATAATGGGTGCATAGAAAAGGGGTGAGAGTCTGAAGAAAGAGTCTCATTTACTGAGCCTATTTGAGAGCATTTTTCACTCCCACCCTCTCTCAGCTCTTTCCTTCTGGATGGAAGAATCTGCCTGAGCTATTAGTTTGCTTGTCAGAACCACCTCTCCCTTCTAGCCATTCCTCACGCTGTGAGCCAAATCCTGAGCCATCCCTGCCAAACACCAGGTGCCACGGGGTTCAGGCTGGCAAGGACCAGCACTGTCCTGGAGAAACTGGTCTCTTCATGGTCAGGACTGGTGGCAGCCTTCTATGAAGCTCTGTGTCATGAGTTTTACACATATACTTGAAACCATATTATCACTATTAATTCTGGTTCTTCCTTGCCTTCTTCACAGTATCAAAGCACGTGGTGTTTCACACAGCTCCTTCCCTTTTCCACCCCTCCAGGAAGCCACAGTCTCTCCCAGCACTGCAGGAAGGGGACAGGGTATATGATGGAGCAATAAAGCATGCTTTGCACTGACTCTGGAGGGGAGGGACTGGTAAACACCTTTCCTTTCCGGGGGGGGAGAGGAGAGGAAGACCGCAGGTTGTCCCAGTAGCAGCAGGGAGATGGGGAACAAGCTCTGTCTTGCAGGCCAGCCTTTCCCCAGCGGAGGTCATCTTTAAATGGCAGGCAAAGGGGCTGTGTGGAACATGGTGGGTTGCTTTTACCTGAAAAAAAAAACCATTTCTTTCACAAATATTCTGTTTTTTAAATGATGTAATATATATATGAAAATAAAAATGGTACATGCAGTGCAAACTCTTTTTCTGGCTGTGTTGAATGTTTTCTTCCAGAAGCTGTACTCCTTTGCAGGGTGCTCTGGATAGCTCTTGGGTGCATTACATGCACAAATTTGTGCATTACATTCACAAATTTGCACAAGCTATTTAGTCTCAGCTGCCCCATTAGTTTAGGGATACCAGGCCTTCTTATACTTTTCCTAGCATGAAAAGCTAGATAGGGAGAGAAATTTGCTGCTGAAGCTTGCTTTACCATCCCTGAGAAATAGTGCCTTCACAGCAGATGCTGTGGGGATGAAGAAGAGACCACGGTGGTAATCTGCTGTCTGATCAGCTACTCAGCCTGCCCAGAAGTTAAGGATCTTATCTCTGATGTGTCCACACCTCCCTAGCAGGAAACAATAAGGACAGGAAATTGCAAAGGAAAAATCCATTAGTGAGTGGAACAGGATTCTCAACTGCCATAAAACACTCCAGCAAATCAAAGGGAGACGGGTGTTCATATCAGAAAAGCCCAACACACACAAGATGGGGAGATGCTACCACTGTCCTGTATTGGAATGACAGCAATACCTCCTGCTAGCTAATCACTCTAGCTGACTGCCCAGAGAACTTGCATTGCTAAGCAGAACTAGGGTTGGCACAAAGATGGGAAACTGGGGCTTCTGCAACAGTCACTGTCCTGGGCTACCTTTCCCAAATACCAGCTCAGATCCCCAGGCTATGCCGCTTTCAGCTGCTCTCTTTTCACATGCCAAGACAGGGCTTAAGCTTGTACCAAGTTGCCCTCCCTTTCCTGCACTGCTCTCCTTTGCTCAGAGACAAACCTTGCTGCTTACCTGGTTTTTTTCACACCTCACAGGACCAGTCTGGATACCAGCTTCCACCAACCATTCCTACTGGTACTGCAGGGCTCCAGCAGCATCTGTAACAGGTAAAGAAGCAGGTGATATTAGGGGGACAGGATGCTTTAACGCCACTGCCTGGGGGGTGACAGCTGTGCCTTGTTAATGAGCACACACTAATAAGCACGGACACCCCCCAATCATCCCTGCCTACAGCCGCTTCTGCTGATGCCTTCCCATCTCCAGCACTGGTTACTGCAGTCCTTGCTTTTGGGGCTGGGTGGAACCTCCCAATAGAGTCCCAGTCCCTTGGTCACTGGTTGTGGTGGGAGGCACTGAGCCCAGGGCAGCCCCCGGTGACTGCAAGGGGTCAGGGGAGAGGCTGTCTCCATCAGTCCTTCCTGATGGACATGGAGCATCCTTCCTGTTTCCCTGTCCCCACCCTCAATAAGGGTCTGTTGTTCTGGCTGAGAAAAGGAGGGGGGTGGACAGTGGCAGGATTTGTGGTTACTGTAGGACTCTGCGGTATAACAGAGGGGGCTTTACAAGGGGGGTGGTTCTGCCTTGTCAGCAGGCAGAGCAGCACAGCTGTCATCAGTCAGCTAGCTTAGCAATGAATCCAAGTAGCTCCACAGCTCCCATCCCCTGCTCTGTCCCATCCCACGTCATTGCAAACAAGTCTGTCTATCCAACAGAGCAACGACGGCTTCATGCCATTACCCTTCATGCTCCCTGGGTGCCTGGTTTTGTAATTTCTACCTCTGAATGCCAGTCAGTTAAAATGAGGAAGGAGAGAGGGAGGGCAGGATGCCTGCCAGGATGGTCTGGGACCAGAAGATGCTGGAGGGTCTGAACCCAGGCCATGCCCATTTTCTGCAGAATTAATCCAGGGGAATGTGTATGGGAGCTCTGGGAGAAGGAGAGGAGATGAAGGCTCTGGTTATAAATTGCTGTAGAAAGAGTGGGGGCTCAGGCTTTCCACACAATCAGCCAGTAGCAGATTAAGCATCGGAATCTAAACAAATATTTACCCTCTAGTTCCTGGTCTCCATAAATAGCTGTATGTCACAGTTGCCAGTTGGTACTTTGGGATTGCTGCAGTGAGATTCGAGCAAGATGAGAGTATTCCCAGTCACGCAATCTTGCACGTACCTGGCTGACCTGACGCTCTGCACACAAAAACACACTGCTGAAGCTCTGTCCCTTGCTGTCACTGCCTCTCTGTGCAAGTAAAGGTTAAACTTTAACAAAAGATAAATGGCCCCAATTAAAGAGCCAGCTGCTCCTCTAATCCACTTTGTGTCCTGCCCCAAAACCAGATCAAGCTCCTAATTAAATTACAAAAAAAAATTAAGGCCACTATTATTGAAGTATTTGCCTTTGGCCATTGAAATAGAATTGACCCTAAACCAGAATCCAAGATCAGGTAGCAATCTAGATCTAGACCTGGTATTTGAGACAAGTACCTTATCTCTAAAACTGGGTCAAACTCTGAACCACCCAGAGTTTTGTGGAAATAAAGGTTTTTCTAGTTAACTTCCAGGATATGAAATGAGAGTGGGTAGGAGCTGGGAAATCACACTTGGTTTTATCATCTTAATTTTTAAAATAAAAATCCTTCGCTCCCAGGCAGGTTTCCTTCATTTGGCATGTGTTTGAAGCTTCTTGGGCCCTGGCTAAGATTCAGCATGCTGTCGTTACAATGTCAAGGATACGCTTCCTCCCAAGGGCTTGTTCACGTCCATTTATCTCACGCATCATTTCTACCACTGATATCTGGGATTCCACATGGGACCTGGCTGCACTGACACAAATGAATTGAAGGAAACAGACTTTGATCTCCTGGCTGAATGGGGAACACGTGCAGCAGTAAAACCCCATGACTGACATGAACTGGCACTAGCACCTCCGACAGCAGGAGCACCTTTGTGGCAGCGCTGTGAGAATAGCTTGCAGCAAACAGTTTACTAAGCCAGTGGTTTTTTTCCATCCTCTGAATTGGCAGCCAGACACGCAGAGTCTTCTCCAATTTATTCCTTATTCCCAGATCTCCCTGACTTTCCCTGAACAATCTCCATGAATCAGGGTGGTCTGGGCAAATTCAGGAGATGACAACCCTGGGAGGTATGTCTATCAGTTAGATCACGGGGTGAGGTGAGCTTGTTCCAGCAGACATGACTGTTCTGACACGTATGAAGTTGGGCTCTGCTCTGCTTTCCTGGCGGTCTTTCTGGATCAAAGCTGGAGTCTGTCCAGATATCAAGAGCTCTGGCAAAGCAATTTCATGTCTGCACTCAATATACCATTTACATATACCCTTATAATCAGATGTCTGTGGGGAATACTGCAGTAATTCAATGCCCTTGGATGGAAGTCTCTTGTAAAGGAGGAACCTCTTCTATTAAAGTTAGAAGACCTGATTCAGCACAAAGCAAGCAATAAATTCAGTTTTCTACTTGCATCAGTCCTTGAAGGAGACCAAACCATAACACTGTCTTTGTACAAGTCATATTTCTAATTCAGAACTCCCTCTCTCCAAAAATGCCCTCACGTTTGCTTGAACCGTGACTCTGCCCATCAACTTGTTCACCAGAATGGTCCAGGGAAGTACCCTGGCATTTACCATGTGCTGATTGTGCTCTTCTGGGGGGATTTACACCCGTGATTTAGGTGGGGTTATTCTACACTTACTCTGTAGAACCCAAACCAAAGGTCAGAAAGCTGAAACTGGATGAGGTCTACATGGCTCAGATGACACCCTCTTTGAACTCTATGGCACCCTACAAGTAGCACAAGATGTTTCACAACCCTTTTTTCTTTGTGATCTTGCAAAAATATGTAGCTAAACAATGACAACACATGCAATAACCATGGCTCAGCTTGAAAATAAAGCAATCCTACGATCAAGGCGCCAAGCAGCAAGGCTTTGCCAAGGCAGCAGGACAGCTTTCTAAAAAGAAATATCATTTTTAGCAGCTGGCACATGTGAGTGAGGGAAAGGCAAACCCATAAAGACAGCAAAATTCCAGCACTGTGCAGCTTGTTCAGACTTTGAGCCTTGTCTTTAAAGCAATTCATAGATGCTCATTTTGCTATTTCCAAGCAGTGTTACTCCTGCTGCATCCCCACCTTTGTTACTCCCTGATGCAGGTGTTGTCAGGGGAAAACGCAACTGAGCATCATTCCCAGCAGAAGCGTTGTCCTTCATCCATTCTAGACTTTGCAGCTGGCAACAACTCTGCTGCTGAATGGAAAAAAAACATGCTCTGGCAGAGGCTTTTGCCATGACAAGTTTGTGTGGACCATCATGCCAAGGGTAAAGCCACCACTTCAGAACCACCACAACTGCTGAGGAACTGACCTTAAATGCCACCAGAGAAGTACATCAGGAATGGATACCGCATTTCTCCTGTGATCTGCTCACTGTCCCTACCTGGATGGAGCTCAGATGTGAAGGATCTGCTCTCCTTCACAACTGGTTGCAGCCTTCTGGAGAGTGCTGCAAGAGGCAATATTCACTTTACTCACACATCTCTACATCTGGGAAAAAAATGAAGAATAAAAGACAGGCTTGTAATGACTCACAAAAAACCAAAGGAGGTCCTAAATAAGAGTAACACCAAGGTTAGAGCTGTTAACTCAAGAAGAGGATACACACTTCAGAACAGATAAAAGAAAAAACCCACATTTATCCTATCTTCCAAGTGTTGTGGTTTCTCTTCCTGTAATAAAACCTTGGTTTTCTGCAGAATCTCTACCTTTATTTTCCCTCTGGTTCCTGTATTCTTTCACCTTTTCACTTTCTATTTCTGCTACAACTGACGAAACAAAGAAGAAAAGCATAGTTTTTCTCTTCTCAAAGCACTGTTTTGATGCATTTTGACAGATTCACAATTCTCAGAAAAAATATTTAGATCAAAAAGAAGCAGTCACTGAAGTTTCGCCTCCTAGTAAAAAGGGCATTTCCATTAAAAGAACAAGAAAATACTTTGATATAAGTTTCTCGGCCAATCTAATCTTGAGCTGAACTGTCTAGTGAATGCAGGTATAGAGGTAATGTTGCTTCCCAGGTCCTGTGGAAGCCTTGAATTAACAAGTTAGGGTAGAAAACTCCTTCCACTGTAAATCCAAGGCAGCTGGTCCCTTTCTTCTTCACGATCATCAGCAATAACAACCTTGCAGGCTGACTAATGCCTTCCCTAATACCTGGACAAAGCTTGTTTCCAGGTTTTATACTTACTGAGCCCTGGGCAAGCCAAGGACTTGACAGACCCCTCAAACTTGGAAAAGCCCTTGTGAAGGACCCTGACCTCCTCTTGCTGCCAGCTCAATAATGCTGCCTTAGCAGAAGGGAAAGGTAAGTTATAAACCACAGGCAGGAGGCTGAGTTAGCCACGGTGTGTGCAGGAACAGGTTACACTATCCTGCTCCAGGCATAAGAGGCATCCAGTCTACTAGAGTTCACTATTTGATGCCTGTTCCTGGTGCTTGTCTTACTTTCCCAGTTCACTACCTGAACCACCTGGGTGGGGAAATATCCGAGAACTTTTCTTATAGTTGCAGAAAACACAGCTAAGGGTCCAGGGGCTATCTGCTGCTTTTTTTAAGACCTCAGGGATGTAAGTGCTGCCCCTCAGTTTCTGGCTTTCCTCTGAAAGTACCAGCAGGAAAACCCTCTCCCCAATGTTTTTGTAACTGGTCAACATCATGCCCTTACTAGAAAGCCTTGCCTGGCTGGAAATCTACACCGGTGTAATTTAGGGCACATCAGCACATGGAAGTGAACTTGATTTAAGTGAGAGCATCACTTGAAACCACAATAGATTTTCTCAATTAGCTCTGCATGTAGGAAAGACCTTGAAATGCATTTTAAACTGCCATACTAAGGCATGATAAAATCCTTTGTGAACACTATTTTTCTGTCTCAATTTAAGCCTGATACCCCAATCTGACAATAATACAAGGGTTGCAATCATGACTTAGTAAGACACGACTAAGCGGCTGAGATGTGGTAACACTTAACCTGCTGCAGTACAACACTCTGCCAATGACTTTGTACCATTTCTGCAGCTTTTTTTTCCTGAGGCAAGGGCTGAGTCCTCTGAGACAAAAAATGAGCTCTCTGCACATCCCCAGGTACCATGCTCACAGTGCCAAAGCCCAGCATCCCACTGTGCACCATGCAATACAAGCGGACAACATGGCCCAGCATGGTCAGGGATACCAGTTACGTACGTGCTCTCCCTGATGTGACAGCTGCAGGTCAAAATTAGTGCTACCAAGCACTCTAGTAAAGCAGGTATTACTGGTCACGATAGTTGAAGGCAAAATATTTTATGTCACATTAGTGCTGGGCTGGGTCTGCGCATGCGGTTAATTAAAAAGGCTCAGCTAGAAAGTGGTAATTTGTTAAGCTGCATAACTTAATTGCTTGCAATCGCCTGCCTATCCCCATACTACGCTACTCCTAACGTGAAAGAAGGCATTGAGCTGTGTCCGTTAAAATTTATTCTTTTGGCTACTGAGGTGCAACTTCTGCATGCAGATAAGCCCGAACCATTCCCCTTATGGTTATCGCACGCCAGCAGCTCTATACACCAGCTCTCACCAGCTCTCCTGCTGACAAACAAGCAGTGCTATGAGAAGCTCCAATATTCAAAATTTACCTCAAAACTCAGCCTGCCCTTTCCATTCACAGCTGGCCGTGAACACAGTCCTGCGGGATGCAGAGACCCCAGCCACAGGAGAACCTGGCAAGCCCCGACTGGCAGAGACAAATCAAAGGCTGAGCCCTAAAAAATTAAGGAGCCTTTTCTGCTATTCATCTCACAACAGAGTTTGTTCCTGTGATTAGCTATAACCACCCAGGACCGAGAAAGGATCTTGTGCCTTAGGGAAGGGCCAGTGTTCATGTGCATCCAGGTCCAGCAGTGTCCTGCAGGCAATAGTCTTTAACACACTGAAAACTGGACTTTAATGCTAAGAAAGATCTGTTTTAAAATTCCCTCTAGTGGAGAAAGAGTGGAAATTCAAGCTGCAAGGTTCAGCTCACCGAGCAATCCACATCCATGGCCACCTCAGCCCATGCAGGAAAAAAACCCCCAAACCTGACCAGCTGGAAATTCCTATATAATTTCATATTACCCAGAATTTTTATTTCAACATAACTGAAAACTTTTAAAGACAAGCTTTTATTCATTAGAAATACAACTAGGGGATTTTTTTTTTAAAGGCTTTTCATACTGAAAAATTAAATGTTTTATTCCGCACTGTCAAGGCTGGCAGGTTTGGGTTGCTCAGAAGACAGTGATTGCCATGAAGGTTCCTCCCCGGCCATGGCCGCATCCTTTGTGGCAGCTCAGTGAGCACACTCACGCTCTCATCAGTGGCAGACAAACCAGGACGACTTTATTGCCGATGTAAATCAGAGAAGCTCTGCTGGCTTCCAAGGAGCACTGCAGATTTATGCCAGGAGCTGACCCGGCATCTCTATTTTCAAAACTAGGGCAGATTGAAATATGCTGTTTTTCAATAATATATTCAGGTTAACAGGGCTTTTATATTTGGGCAATTAATCTTGCATAGACTGAGAACCTCTTGGGACAACGTGCAAAGGTTGCTAAGAAGAGGAAAACACACACAGTTGTGTAACTCGGTTCTCCCATGTCTTTTCTTTCATGAAAACACATTGCAGTGATACAGCAGTGATCTGAAACCCAGCAGTAATACTATTTTAATAATCAGAAGCATACCAAGACATAGTATAGAAATTATTTTACTAAGAGGTAGTATTACCTCATCTTGTATTACTGCAAAATGATTCAAACCAGAAATATTGAGACATAAATCTGTGGTAACAGAGGAAAACCAGTATTGTGCTAGAGAAAGTCTTTCCTGTTTATTGCAAGCCTGTTCTCTCCCGTGGCATGTGCTCACACAGAGAAGGGGAGGCCTGGGGCATGCACACACACTTGTCTTGGCACGAGCTCATACCGTACTTAAAATCACTCCAGGTCCCAGTACTGATCCCCAGTTGGTGCCACCAAAAACTCTTCCCAAACCTGATCCTTGTCTTTCTGTGCTCCCTCTTGTGGTCTCTTCTTTCTGTCCAGCAGCCCTACTGCCATCTGCCAGTGTCTTCAACTTAATCATTACCTAAGAAACACCATAAAAGATGCTATTCAGAAGTCCAGACAAGTGAGGTGTACCACATCTTCTTGCTTAGGAAGCAGAAGTCTGCCCAGGCAATGGCATCCAGCCTGCTGTGATCCACTTTGGGCAAACCTATTACATATTATCCCATTTTTCCAGGTACCTCCACGTCTTCACTTATCCCTTTCTTTGCTCTAAAGCTTGAGTAGGACTGATACATGACTTTTAGGCCTGTAATTGCCTCTGCTGTTTTTTTCCTCTTTGTATTTGCTATTCCCCAGTCATGCATCATCCCCAGCTTCACAGATTTACTGAGATCCTTGTAATTTGTCCCTTAGTTTTTAATTCTTCAGCATATTAGACCCTAAAATAGCCTGGGAATACAACTGCTGAATGCCAAGCAAACCAGTAATCATGGGTTTGTGCTCAAGCCCAGGGAAGGAAATACTACCAACTAAAAACTGTTGAACTGCTTGCTTTCTGACAAAGTTTCCAAAGCCTGGTGAAGGCAATGCTACCCAGTGATCTGCGTGATGACTACTTCAGCGGAGAAGTGGCTGACTGCAATGGAAACCATTCAGTCACATATAGTAGCTGCATCACTGCACGACAAGTTTCCAATTGCAAATAGCAACAGACTCTGTAAGGATATGCAGGTGGCTACTGCTTGATTAATGTGTGCTGCATCTGTTATTTCAAAGTGGCAATTACACTATATAAACACACCATTGCAACAGCAGTGCATTGATTTATGCTAGCTGAAAATCTGTGCCTTTACACTGTTTTTTTTCTTTCTTTCCCCTCCCACAAAAAATAATTTCCTTCTGAGCTCAATAAAACAGAAGATCTCATTGGTTCTATGTTATAACAGTAATATCACGTTCTGCTAGGAACCAGCAATTCTGCCTCTGGCCATGAAATTCAGGTAATGACCCATAACTGAAGTAAATTAGTGTTTCATTTCCTATCCCTTGCAGACAGCTTACTAATGGAAATTGATTTCTAGCTTTTTTCTTTTTCATTTGACATACTTGTATAATGTCTTTATTCTAGATTCAAGTGATTTCCAGTGAATTTTAGCCAAAAGGGTAGTGTACAGGCAGCCACCGAAAGCATCTGGTTAATCAATGCTGTGTTAAAGAGTGCATGGGGGACTGGCATGGCAGGGACATCCTCGTACGTGAAGCAGGCTCCTTCTGTCCTGCGCTCACACTCATGGACCCACTCCGGGACAGATCCTCAGACGGAGTAAATCAGCAGAGCTTGCATCCATGTAACAAACACAGAAGTCCTACTGTTACGGACCTGATCCCTTATGCACAAGCTCTTACACAATCACTGTGTTCACTTATACGTGACACACTTTAATTTATACTTTTGCATGCCCAGCGCACTCCCAGCCCGATAAAAGGTGCTTCTCTGTCCCATGCAGCCACCCTCTGACCTACAGGCAAGATGCTTGTCCTCAAACCAAGCCAAGAGCCTCAAATGTCACATCTCAGTAGTGTCTGGGCCCAGAAGCCGGTCCTGCCCTCTGCACGGTTGCTCAACCACCCCCAAATCCCCTGTAATTCTTGCTGAACATGGGCTCTCTTGTGTAATCTGATACAGCCACCAGTGCACGCACACACACCCTTTTTTCTGCTATTTAGGTAAAACTGGGCTGAAAATTTCTTCATCGTATAGCAGCACCAGCATTAGAGACAGAAGCTGGCCTTGGATGTCCAACCCTTTCTCTTTGCAAGGGAGAGAAAGGCAGTAAGAGACGGTAAGGTTTTTTACAGCTCCTACCCTATTAAGTTATAACAGCTGTGAGACAAAATAAGGTTTTAAGAGCGTTGCATTATTTTCAACCCTCAGTTACTTCTGCAGTCTATCAGGTTAGTCTGGCAACTACAAAGGAGATGGGAAGAGAAGAAGAATCTACTTTTCCCATTTTACCTTTCAGAAGTACTATGGAGGAACCAGAACTCAGCTGGTGCTGTTTTACACTTTAAAAGCAGGACTAACAGCCATTCTTTTTCTCGGTGTTCGGTTGATTTTCTGGTTCCATAGACACTTTAATAGCACTATAAATTGTCTGGTAAAGGAATTGCTAGTTAGAGATGGTGTCTGGGGTATTTGTTCCTTATTGATGTGTAAATTGGCTTGTACTGCTGGCATGCATTTCTAAAGATGAATGCTTTATAGCATGATGACAATAATAACAATTAGTATAGGATATAGCAAAGTGTTAATTGTGAATTAAAATCCCAAACAGAGATGCCTGTGCAGATCAGGCCTCTCCTTGTGCTCCTTATTTCTCTGACCAGTGCTCAGAGTGCCAGGAACATTTCCCTGGGTGAGGGAACTTTCTGTGCCTGCTTCTCTCTTCTTGCATTGCTAAAACCAATCTTTCCTGCGAGCATTTGCTTGGGTGTGTTTTGTGTTTAAGCTGATAGCACAAAACTGCTGTGCCCCTGGCAAATCGTATGTGTTATTCCCGATGAATGCTAATTTGGGTTTAATTCTTTAATGGATCAAAAGCGCAGGTGAATATAGAGACCAGAGGCAGGACAGAAGACTGGCAGGTTCAGAGCCCTGGTGAGGATAGTGGCAGGGGAGATACAGGACAGAGAATGAAACGCTAGATGTTATCCTTATCACAGCTGTCTTGTGTGGGAGCATAATGTAATTATTAAAGTAAATGTTCCTTCCTCTTATGCAAGAGGAAGACCGTGAGCAAATTAAGAAACTACTGTTGTGTCTCAGCTTACCTGCTTACAGAGGTGAGAATCCACCTCTGCCTGCTAGGGCTGCAGAGAGGCTTAAACAAGGTTCATTGAGCCCTTAAAATCTGCTGTAAGGATGTTGTTTTGTTATAGACCTCATTTAAAATATGAATCCATGGTGAAAAATTAAATGAAGTCAGAATGGATGGGGTTTTCTGGGCATGATCTGTCTGGGTTTTCATATTCAGAATAGCATGCAGAGGAGAGATAACAGCTCTGCTGAGATACGTAGCCTCCGTGTACATATACTGAAGTTTGTGTGCTGTCTGACTTAGGCATTTGGAGGAGGAATGATAAAAGTAACTGCAGTCTTGTCTTCTAAGAATATAACCACCTTAGCTGAACCCTGCCACACAAATATTGTAAGAAGCCATGAAATAGCAGGGGGGAGGCACTTTGCTGGGTAGATCAAGGGGGAAAATGAAACCATGACAGAAATAATTACCCCTATTTCAGAGATTGGGAGATGGGCAGAGGGGAGCCAGCAGCAGAGCTGAACACAATATTAAATACTTACCTTCTGCCTTAGAGTTTAAAGTGGAATATGGGCAATTAGAGAAAAAGCTTGAAAGATCAAAGTAGGAAAAAATGTCTTTACAGTGATAATCAATTATTGTTTTTAACTTACAGCAGGCAAAAGGCTACTTCAAGCAACCAAGGAAGGATGTGGGCTTATACTGTTGGTTTTACTGTCCTGCCTCATGTTGGAGGTTTCCTTGGCTGGTTCATTAATCGAAAAGCCGTAACTGTTTGGTATGAGAAGCTGAAAAAACCTTCATGGTGTCCACCTCGCAAAATGTTCCCTGTTGCTTGGACTGTCCTGTACACTGGCATGGGGTAAGTTCTGCATACCACTCGCTCTCTCATCCTGCTGTGTCCGATACACAGAAGAGCAGTCATTTCAAACTCTTTCATTTGCTTTTGGGATATACCTTATACCCGAATCAGCAGGGCAAGTCAGGTACGCTTATTCCCAGCAGATGAGTACAGCCTGAGCCAAATTCCGGGCTGAGTTCCTCAGATTCATACTGCAGGCAATGCTTTTGGCCAGGGACACAGCCCATGCTCAGCTTTGTAAACAGATACTAAAACCAGCCACTGCCCTGGGGAAGTTGTATGAGCCACGCAGGTATGACACAGGCAATGGGTTTGAGAACAGCGAGGAACGCGGGTGCAGCTGTCGTTCAAATACAACTGTCCTGCAAATCCCTGTTGTGAAACAATCTTATACGAAAAGACACTGTCTGTATTAGGGGTTTACTCACTGCAAAACACTTATGTGTTTCCCTCTGCAGCTATGCCTCCTACCTGATATGGAATGACCTGGGTGGCTGCAGCAGCAAAGCTATCGTCCCGCTTGGCCTCTACGGGGCTCAGCTGGCCTTGAACTGGGCTTGGCCTCCCCTCTTCTTTGGTGCACGTAACCTGAAGATGGTAACGTATCTGCCCATCCATTCATCCGCTAGAGGCTTGTTTGCTGGTGTCCCTGCCACGGGTTTTGGGGTTGTTTGGAGGTTTTCTAGCTAGCATTACGCAATTGTAAAGAGAGCTGCAAGAAGAGTTTTTGCTCCGATACAATTCATGCTGTACCTGGTTCTAGACAATGATATCAGGACCTTCCACTCCTCATCCTGCTCTTGCCATGCAGATAGCTGGCCTGACCAGAGCGGGGTGGGAGATCAGGGAGGCAATAGCCCAGCTGCTGCATCTCCTAGTTAAGGGTTCGGGGGTTAGAGATAAGTCCTTCTGGGAGTCACACCCTGCACTGACAAGCAGCAAAGTTAGCATCCCCGAGGTTGCATATTAGCTGTGGGTGGCTTATCAAGCAAATACAATGCACTGTGCGTTGCAGAGCCTGTTAGGAGGATGTGCGTGAAGGTAAGGCACGGCACAGCAGTGCTGGACTTGTGTTATATTCAAAAAGCACTTACCTCAGGTGCCAAGGCCCAGAGGTGACGGAGGCACAGAGTAGGATTTATGTTTCCATCTGAATTTTGTCGCTCTGTGGATGAAAGGTACATTTAGAAAGTTTGTTAAGTGATAATAGCCATCAGTACTAACATAAGCATGTTTCTGATCTGTCTGCATAGGTGTTATCAGCAGAAGGGGACACTGATCATCATTAACAGTGTATTAATCTGTGGAACTTGATAATGAACAAAAAAAAATACATTAGTCTTGGCTCCTGGTGTGATACATTCAGATCTCACTGACTAGAATTCAGAGCCAAGGTCCTGGGGTTTAGGATCATTCTAGGTGACTTTTCAGCACTAAACCTCCCCCATTCCTGTTCAATCTCACCACCTTTAGTCGGATGGTTTATAGTCATGCTGGGGAAGACTGCTGCATGTTCCCAAGAGTGTGTACCACAGTCATTGTGTTCTCTCTGGTCCAGGCACTGATTGACATCCTGTGCTTGGACGTCCTGGCAACAGGCACGATGTGCTCCTGGTACCGCATTAACAAGATAGCAGCGCTGCTGATGGTGCCTTACCTGGGCTGGCTGGCCATGGCAACTTGTCTCACAATCCGCATCTGGAAGGACAACCCTGAGCAAAAACCAGGAAAGAGTGAATAAGAGCAGGACAGATATGAAGGCATTTTGTGAAATTAAACATGCTGATGTGAAACAACATCCAATAATTTGGGGGATTCATTCTGGGACAGGCATCAGAACATGCCTCCTCCTCCCACGTTCATCGTGGTGGTGTAAAAAAAAAGGTTTGTACCTTGCGCCTGTGTGCTCCTTTAAAGTAACCATGCATCCTTAACTTGGGAACTATTTTCTCCAGCACTGTTGAGATTTGGGGGCTACAGCTGTAGGGTGACCTTAATGCTAGCAGGTCAAATTCCATTAGCCAAATTAGGATCTCATGATACCAGCATAATTCAGAGTAGCAAACCTGGATACCCCTCGAAACTGCTACCATTCCCCCGGAGAGCAGAACTTGTTCACACACGTGGTAAATCCCATCTCCTCTTCAGGGACCAAACAAAAATGCCCGTCACTCATGCACACCAATTTTTAAGAATTTACTTGATTTTTTGCTATTTGTGCTGTTGCTTCATTTTCATGTATCACCTGGTTTGTGCTTTATACCATTAACTTTTTATCTGTCAGCTACTGAGCAAGCGGTAATCTGCCTTGTTCTGCTAGTAAAAGGAGACTGGGCGCTTTGACTTCTATTTGTGGAGTATCGCACTTCTTGAGTTTCATGCTCCAAGATAAAGCAGCAATGATTAGAATGCAAATGCTTCTCCCAAGAGGAAATTTCTCTCTTCTACCTCTGTGTGCTGTTCCTCATCAGAAAAGAAAAACTAACGTTGGTGCCTTTGAAAAAAACACCTGAAATGTATTTTTAAAGTACAGAACACAAGAGCTTTTGTAAAATTTAAGAACTTGCTCACACTGCCTTGAAGGTTGTAATTACATGATTGGCAAAAAGCCCCATGCCAACTCCAATACAAGTATCTCATCCCAGAGTCTTTCCACTCCTGAATATTATTGATCAGGAAAGGTTAAAATACAAGTAGTTCCAGAGAAATGGGACTAAGCCATGACAGAATCAGACACAAAAGGAGCATGGACTAGCCCTTGTCCATCCTTTATTCTGGCCATTACCTTTGATAGATCTGAACCTTAGATGTTGCTATCTACAGAGAATATTTGCTATTATTTTTTAATTGATAGAATGTGAAGAAAAGTGGTAAGTGGATCTTCTTTCTGGCAGCTGACTGTAGATTAAGGTGCGTGGGTACACTTGCAAAGGGGTGGGGGTGGGAGGGCTTTGCTGGGGTTGTAAAATAAATTGTATTTGCTTTTAACCAAGCCACTTCTGTTTGGAGAATAAATAAATCCAAGTTATTCTTGTTTTACTGATTTGGCATTAGGTTTACAAAAGCTCAAGGGATCCTGTCTGGAGTCCATGGCTTGCGCCCTGACTCCAAAGGGAAGGGGATGGGCAGCAAGGCTCTGCAGGGCTCCAGCAGCCAGACTCATTCCCGGTGCATGTTAGGAGTAAATGGGCTGTGTGGGTTTCGAGCCTAAGGGTCCCAAAGGTTCCTTCAGCCCCTTCACAGTGCAGACACACTCACTTGGGGATGCATCCCCGTGACAGGCTCCTCCATTATGCTTCACCCACAGCTTCAAGGTAAGGAAGTTAATTCTTGGGTTTGAGGTCCTTCCTGAGTTACCTCAAGCCCGATTTTGAGATGCTGAATGTCCCAGGGTCCAACTCATGTCAATGGCAGAGCTGGGTGCTCAGCATGAGTGAAAGCTGGGGCCAAGAGAAACAAATACCGGTCGCTGAGAGCAGCTGAAATTTGTAGTACCTTTTTAAAATTTGGTCATATATCTTGTTCTGTCATTTTGATCCCATCCATTATTTTTCCCTTCTAGCTACAGGACACCTTTATACAAGACTGCTGCTGCAAGCATATTGCTGTAATCTCCTGAGTAAAAGCTGCATAAGAGCAGGCCATTGAGTAGATGTGGCTGTAAGCAGGAGTAGGACTATAAAGCATGAGCACTGCAAGCAGCACTAGAAAGATCATAAGCTACTTTAA
>VYZV01038499.1:9679-20836 GCA_013401275.1 Pandion haliaetus | reverse complement strand
AAAAAAAAGTCCTATATATTTCAGGGCTTTATATAACTCTGTTACCACTGAGCTTATTTACAGTGATGCCTCATCTGTGTCTTCCAGAAAGCCACATGCCAAAGGACAGCAAGACATAAATTATTTCGTCCTAAAAAGAAGCTAATATCTGGGCTGGAGATTTAATTCAGTGGAGTTAAGAATGATTTAGGGCGCCTGAACTTCATTATGCCTGTCCTTTCCTAGTCAGCATGGCAGAGCCACGAGGAATAGAGATAAGTAGAGCCACCTAGTGAAGGCGGGAGGGATAAAGCAAGTCTCTACAGAGATCTCCGGTTTTGAAAAGGGGAAGAATGTTATTTAAATCACGTTTAAGTTGGTAAGTGATTCTAGATCTGGTTCAAACCTGCGACATTTTAATAACATTTCCAAATTCAATATATGGATGCATACTTAATCAGCTTTCATAAATTAGTCCTCTCTTCCCTTCCTCCCATTTTTTTCTGCAGGTAAAAGAAAATCTGTAATTAAGAGTAATAGATATTTTTGATCTTTTCATGTTTGCCCTCCCCATTTCCCCAACTGGTGTGACTAGCTGACTTGTTCTCATCTTCATTTCAGTTCCTCTTCTTTGAGTTCACCTGTAAGTGCACCAATAGCTTCTCTTTGCTACTTGCATTTTCTTGCAGGCAGCAAAAATAGCAAATGTTCCTACATGTAACATACATAATAGCTTGAAATCAACTGACAAAGTTAAATTCAGCAAAGCACCCTCTTATATTAATATTTAAAGCATCATTTAGTATATTTGCTATTTAAACAGATACACTAAACCCCCTTGCATAAAAATAACGTTAATGACATTTCAAAGTCAAGTCATCTAGAAAATTTCTTACTTATACTGTGCAGTGCGGACCAAAATCAGCCGTTGCCTTTGTGGATACAGAGGGGCCCTGGTTTCCCATTAGTGCTGCGTAATGGGGCTTGTGCTACTGGTCACACGATGGCTGGACGAAGCATGTGGTCACACAGCCCTTGTCTGGATCCATCCCTGTGTTACAAACAGACCAAAGGGAAGAGGAGAAAACAAAACCAAAGAGGTGCTAGAAATTCAAAGCACAGTGAGGAACATGGCTTGCTAAAACCAGTGAAATTTTGCTTCCGAGTGAGAAGGGGGATTTCACCCAAGGTCTACTATGTGTGAGCTCAGGGCTCTCCTCCCTGCCATATGCTGTCTTCCTGAGGGGCCCTTTTTCCCAGGGGATCCAGGAGCACTGGGAAGTTTTGCTTATGCCAGCATTGTCCAGGCGGCAGGCAGGCTGGATCACCTTAGCAGGCATGCAAGGTGTTTGTCCAGCCCCACCTAAATTAGCTTATGGAATGGATACCATGTCCCACCCAGCATCAGGAACATTCATAACCCACGACGGGACACGTTGCAGCCTACATGATTCAAGCAGTGACTCAGACAAAGGCCGTGCATTTGTGACAGATTTCATGGGGTCGTGGCATTTAGAGAGAAGAGCCACTTCTCAGATCATCATGTCTAATGATGATCCCTCTCTTCAAACTTCAGCCAGTCTTTCCAGAAAGACGTATTTGATATTAAACTGATAGTTACTCAGTCCAAAGGGCACATCCCCTGGCTACTGGATACACAATATTTGTGCACAAACAAAATCTTTCTGCCTTTCAGTCCAGCCTCTTTTCCTAAGCCTTGTCTCATTCAATAATTTACCAGCTGTTCCAGAAAACACTCAGGCTTCAGTAGTAAGGAACTTTAATTGATTTGCTGATGTCTGGAACTATGTTAAAATACAGAGTCAAATACTAGAGAGGATTTGCTGCTGTGTGCATATAAACTTCAGAGAGCTGACTACAGTTCAGCAGCTCCCCACCACTCCTTCGTTAGCACTGGGTGGTGCAGAATATAAATTCCTGTGGCTTTAAGCGCCTGCAGCATGGCTAGGGCTGACCTTCCCCTTCAACTGCTCCCAGTAAAACTGCAGCAGAAACCCAGCAGGAAGGAGGTTGTGCTGCTTGGAGCCATCATTAACTTCCAGTCGGGCTTTGAGTTCATCAGCCAGCACCTGCCAACGAAACAGACTCCTTCCCAGTTCTACAGCAGTGTGGTAATGGGTGTGCAAGGGTTGGGGATCACGGGCCAGGGAGGCCGAGGCTTTAGCTGTGTAGATAAGGCAAGCAAGGAGGCGAGAGCATCGTTGATCTCTGCCTGCACTGCAGCTCACATCAGCTCTGGTTTAGTGCCTTTCACGGGGAGCTGCCGCCCTGCACAGAGGGACACGGGCAAACCCATGGGATGCTTCAGGGTCCGACACCGGTGTTTCCTGCCCCTTCTTTTAAATCTTGGCATTGTGGTCCTGCAGCAGGAGGAGAGGGACAGGTGAGAGCCTACAGGGGCCGAGGGAAGGAAATCTGCCTCTGCACATCACTGTCAGAGTGTTTATTTATTTATCACGTAACGGTAGTTACAGCTGGAAAAAGCAGGAGGGGGACTGCTGCCAGACAATGTATCTAGGGAGATGTTTTGTTGGTGCCACCAGCTGTCCCCTTGGAATAGAGAGCACGTCTGAGCCATGACTCACACAGCCAGTGTCTTATTTCACTCTCGCATCTATCCAAAAACGTTCTTCCAGCCCAAGAATGCAATAAAAGCCTCCTTTTCCTGGCAAGGGCTCTCACAGCCAGGTCTCTTCTACTGCCCCTCTGTGATCAGGGAAGGAAAACAGCCATTTTAACTTCAGGAAAGTAACTCCTGCTGCAATTAGAGGAACAGCAGATGACCTGCCTGGCAGACAGGTCAAGGGAATACAGTACTCTCTATGTAAGATGCCTATTCAAGATGGGGAATAAAGTCATCCAATTGTCCAGAGATGCCTCTAAAGTCAGTGGAGGAAATATTCTGGACTTGGATGGATGCAGGATCAGACCTTAATATCCAATACTCCAGCAAAGCCAGAAAGCTTCTCCCAGAACAGGTTGTCATCTTAGCCTTGCCTGGCTAGCAGTTGCCTTTGCTGGCAGCATTCCCACACAGACAGGTCTTCAAATCTTACTGAAAGTTGGTGCCTCTGAGGTCTACTCCTCCCCATTACTTCATCCAGCTCTGCTCCGGCATTCTGGCTTGGATGGCCCAACACAGTGAAGCCAGACCTTTCAAAATAGAGGGAGACAGACTGCCAGATGTTGTGGGACAACACATCTGTCACAGGATGGAGAACAGGCTTGGGCAGGAAACCACATGGCATCTGTGCCACTGAGATGGAGTCGGCTCAATGGCTGATCCCATGGCTGCGGTGCAGGGTTCTGGTCACCCCATCGGAGGTTTCCCCACACACGAGGTGCAGATACTGAAGAGGATTACCTACGAGGGAAGAGTCTGCACCTACCAACTGCAGCCAGCATGCTGGTTACAGGGAGAGGCCACAGGGCTCTGCTGGAAACGAGCGTGGTTTAGCCCTTGCCATGGGGGGGCAAACAGGGGGAATGAGAATTATTCTCATTCTCCCTGCACGAGACCTGATGTGCATGCAAAACTCTTGTGCCGCTTCTGTGGCTGAAGAGCGGTTCCGCTGTGCAGGGTTCTCAGAGCAGAACGAAATTCACAGCCAACTAAATAAACCATTAAGTTGGTGGGGAGAGGGGCAGGGTGGAGGGAAACCTCAGTAAAAATGCTGGCTGGCAAGCGCAATGATTTTAGCTAACCAAAGTGCCACAGGGAGGTCCTTACATCAGGCTAGCCGCATCCCCAGCACCTCTCAGGACCTGTGCCGCAGCTCCTTCTCTGAACTTGCTGATGGAAAAAAATTTCCATCACTGGCTCCAGTCATTAGGCCCATGCACGCACACTCTTGTACACAGGCATGCACCTCGGGGGAACTAGGGTCACTTAAAAACAACCGAAAAAAATTGATCAAAGCTTTCATTCCTATGGCTCTAATGCAAAATGTCAAATTGACAGCAACTTGGTGGTATCCTTTTATATTTTTGGTGCAGGCAGACGCTGCAGCAGGGTGGATCATGGCTATTTAGTGCACTGCCCTAGAAGGAGCTGTGAAGCAGCTGGGGAAAGGCTGGATAGAGGTAGAGTCTCAGTGCCACATTCCCGAGATTAGATTAGAGCTCAGCCCTGAACCCTGCAGGGGGGTCAGGCCAGTGAAAGCTAAAGGCTGCAGGAAAGATGGGACCCTAGCCATCAAGAGCTTCCAAAAATAAAGAAAAGTGGGTCAGAGAGATTGAAGAGGGGCTGGAATGCTTCTTTAAAGCATAAGGGTAAGAAGGAAACAAGCTGTCACTCATTAAGAGAGGATTCCCATCCCAAAAAACACTGCCTGAAATGTCAAAGGTGAGAGTAACTGGACAGGGGAGTTGGAATTTGAGCACAGTTAGCATGCAAGAGGAAAAACACTACACCTGCCCTCCAGGAAAGTATTTTAAGCTTAAAAATAAATAAAATTCTGCACCATGAAAATGAAAGATGTTCCACAGATAGGACGTCTTGGAATTTGTCAAATCCTTGATTGCGCTGTTGTCACAATACTCTCCATGCTAGCTGTGTCAGTCATCAGATAAACAACTTCTCATCACTAGCAACCAGTGCAGGAGTAAAAGGGGAGTGGTGGTGCCCTGTCCACAGGACAACTGCACTTCAGTGATGTTACTAATGAAAAACTACAAAGGATATTGTAGCACAGAAAGGCAGGCTATGTCAGCAAAGGGGCTTGAAAGAGTAGCCAGAATAAATTATCTGCCCAATGGCCTAAATTTATTTCACTTTGTGATAGTGCAGACCCCTCTAAAGTCTCTAAAGAGCTGACTACAACAATATCATGAAGACTGAGTTTGGCCTGAAAGCAGGTATTCACGCCTATTTGATTTCTGCTGAATACAGTTTATCCTCCTCAATCTAAGAGCAGGTTTTCCACTAAGTACAGACTGAATACTCAATCAAATATAGCTTAATATTTCATATTTATCCAAATCTTGATGATGGGGGGTTCTGAACTAAGTGCAGAACCCAAGATACTGGAGATTTGATTTCCAGCATGCTTTGGCTAAAACATGACTTCTGCACAGCTACACATTTTCCATTTACTTTCACCGTCATGGCACAGCAGGATTAGTCTCTGAGAAAAATCTTACTCAGGTTTTCATAAGGCTTGGCTCACATGAGACTTATACAAGCTTTAAATTATTTAAATTTAGAGTGAGAAATTGGAAGAATTTCACATAATCCTGAAAGAAAAAAAGAAAAAGAGACAACCCCTCCAACCCAAACATAAAAACCTCTTTTTAGTGCTCCTGTGAAAGCTACATTACCCCTGAGTACCCTTGTAAGTTACCACAGCCTCTTCGAGAAGTCTGCTTGATACAGTGCCGAGCAAACCAAACATCCCAAACTTGTGTCAATAAAATCTTTACAATCCTTCTTGTTTCTCTTTGTATGCAAGGCAGATTCCACACCCACACTAGTTCAGGCAAATCCCAGTAAGTACCTTACCAGAATGTCTCCAGTACTCTGTCCTCAGCACACTGCCGACACCAATCCCAGTGATTACTGCATAACCACGCACACTTCACTTCTCATCACACCTCCACCACAGGCTCTTATCTGTCCGATTCTTTGGCTCTGGTGCAATCACTCATTCAACACCTGCATCCTCCGCAGCAGCAAAGGTGAAAGAAACAAAGAAATACTGCAAGAAACACTATCCCCAGCAGTTTTCAACTGCTTACTCTTACCTAGCTATGTTATTGCTCCCAGTATGCTGGGCACTTTTCAAACATTCAGGCAACAGAAAGAAAAAAATACAGAATAATGGGCAGATGCTCAGCACATGCACTTGGAATTGCCCTACACCAGAAATACTGCCCCACTGTGAATTATGAGGCTGACCCTAAAATATCTGGGAGAAGGTTCTGACTTGCTTTTACACCAGTACTATCTGACACCAACTTCAACAAGCAGGTTTTCACACTGTTCAGGTCCTGCTTTCAGTGTCCCTGCATGGACGAAGAGGGTGGAAGGAAAAGCAGGTCTTCTGCTCCTCTGAGCGCTCCTGCTGTGACACTCCAGATGGCCCATGAGGCCAAATCCACCAACAAGAGGAATTTTTCAGCAAACCAACTGGGGGCTGCCCCTTACCCCTCTTGCCTGAACCAGACCAGTGGTCCTTCAAGGTCAGCAATATAATAAACTGGCAAAAGAAGGTAGATGGAAAAGCTGCCAGCTCTGCACCTTGCCAGCTATCTGTCACACTAATGGATAAATAGATAGTCATGCTTCCAGGATTTTCCATCCATTGCTTAACCCGCCCACAGTGAAGTCGTCACTTAATTTTAAATTAAAAGGGGAGCAAGAGAGATTGTTAAAAAAGACCTAGAGAAAGCAAGGGAAGGAGGAGACATCAGAGAGCCCTGGGTCACCCTACCCCATCCGTCCTCTATCACTGCTGCTTTGTTCCATATTTAGCTCCTGACAACTGTGCCTAGTGCAGGAACTCCTAGCTCTGTTTTTCCCCTCCTCCCTCTGCTGTCTCCTCTCCCTTAGAGCTCTCAGAAATTGCTCGTTTTCCCAGTGGCCATAAGTTAATACCCCTGTACTCAAGAAGATGGCAGAAAAGCAGGAGGAGCCCAGCAACACCCAGAATGGTGAACCTGACAACGCAGAAGAGGGTGAGGAAAAAAAGAAGAAGAAGTTGAAGCGGGAAGACCTGCCACCATTTGAAATTGTGACAGGGTAAGAGGTTTAGATATAAATATGAGGGTGCAGGAGAGTGAAGTAGGGATGTTCAAAGGTCTTATGTTGGGTAATTAAAGATGGCATCTTTAGCCAGTGCACTTCGAAATATTCTTGAATGGTATAAGTATGGCTTTCATTATTGTGGGATTTTGTTAAATGTTTCACCGATTCCTACAGAGGATGGATTCACACCAGGCAGGCAGACAAATCTGTTTGCTTTATACAAGCAAGTCTGTTTCTATAGTGTTGACTGATTCCCTTACAGCACAAGTAGTCCGACTGACTGCAATGGGATTGCTTACCTGATGATATCAGGATGGAAGGTATTGGCCCTTGATGAACACTGAATATTGATTTCTTGGTGTGATCAGTGGCTCTTGTCTGAAAGTTTCTCTATCTGTGGATTAGGAAAAATACCCCTGCTATGGCTGATTTGCTTTAGGGACCCAAGGGACCAATTTTTCAAAAGAGCTGAAAGTCCACATTTTTAAGAGCTCCACACCCACAGCTGGAACCTGACTTTCAAAAAAGCCTAACTCACAGAAAGGCACCAAAACAATAGGCAGTTTTCAAGACAGCAAAGCAGCAAGCAGCAACTTTTTCTCCAGTGAGCCTGGCCTTTGAAAAAGGCAGATATAACAGAGATCTACTAGGACACTGAATTCTGTCAGACGTAATTGACAGCTGCAACTAGAAGAAAGCTCTGTAATCTGCTCTCTCGAAGCATTTCAAAATGCTCATTGTAGTAGTAGCAAGATACCCTATGTCATTCTTCCCTCTGGCCTCCCTTAGCAGTCACCACGGCAGTGTTCCCAGCGCATAGACCAAAACCATGATTTCTTCCAGCTGCTTGAATGTAAAGCTCAGGCCAGACTCTAAAATCCCACTTGGAGTCCTTCTGCCTGTGACAGGGTCACTGGTAAGAAAGATTCTGCAAATAAAATTTGGCTGGCATTTCTGAAAACGATGCATGAGGCAGGACAGCACCTATGTCTGATTCCTGCACAGGGATGAAAAAAACATTTTCTTCTTAAAATGTGTCTGCTCCGAAAAATCACTCCTTGGGGTGGGGCTGTTCACAGCCGTTGGTCTCTGTCATACACAATCATAGAAATAATACGTGTCTGCTAGAGCAGTGACTTTTAAGAAAAGCACATCCCTCTGCTAGGAACAGAGCTAAGACACCAAAATTGTTTATCTAAGCCATTGGACCAATGACACATATGGTGACAACTTCTAGACACATAAGATGTACTAAAATGAATCTCAATGAGGAAGTTAGATTTTTCGCCCTTAGAGCAATCAACTTGCAATTAGAAATGCTAAGGAATTGGGCAATATCTTTAAACTTCCTTGCTAACCCCAATGACCTGGATAGGAATTGGCGCACAAATCATGGATGAAAAGTACTTTCTTAGTGTCATCCCGCAATGAATTATTTGTTGAAACAACAAGGGTGTTGCAGAATTTGGCAGGACTTTCGTCCCTGGAAGCGCGGCAGCAAGAATGCGAGGCATGATACGTGCTTGCAGAAAGGGGTAACAACAGGAAAACTTAACTTGCCGAGGCTCAGGAGTGAGCCGTGCTGCTGGAACCACACCAGGGCAGAGGTACTAGAGTCAGAGCAGCAGGTGATGCAAGGAAGGCTCAGGTAACGCTTTTCTAGGGACAAGTTAAAGTCTGTGCTATGGTATCTACATACATTAACCTGCTACCAGCTGATTTTCACATTCTATACCCTGATACCAAGCAAGACTGGAGTTTAAGTTTCTGAAACGAAAGTACTCAGACATTTGGTGAGGGACCACAGAGCTGTCAGTTTGTGAGTATTTATACCCTCCTCATCACAATATTATTTGGAAAGTGCTTATAAATATGTGGTGAATTCCTGTAGGAATCATGACCAAGTCTCCTCTGATTATTAGTTTATTACTAATATGCTGGTTATTAAAGGTGTGAATGAGGAAGTAAAGCAGAAATCCTAAAGGACCCTGAAAGAGGTACAGAAAAATCCAGCAATTTTTACTTTCATTTTAAGAAGTATGCTGTGAGTTTAGACTGTGCCTTGACCTCGTATGATTACTGTTTGGATTTTTCTAATTATTTACAAATTTTCAGCCAATAAAGCCAGTTATGTGAATTATGAGAAAATGCACAACTGCAACTGTGGAAGCACTTAAATTCAATTACACTGCATTTCAGTTTTAGCCCTTGGATTAGGGGCATCTTATGACACTTAGGCAAGTTGTCAAGCTGTTGCTTATAGCTCTAAGGAGTCTGGCTTACAAGAAAAATACTGGGAACCTAATTACTCTGTTTAAGAATATTAACCCCTTTTTTGTCAACATTTGGCTCAACACAGTCCTGCATAAATATAGGTCCCATCTGTGTACATTTCATGGCATTTAAGTAGACACATTTATTTATACTTTCCCCAGGGTGTAAATGAGGCTTCTTCTAGCAGTGATAAATCCTTGGTTCCTGTTACAGTTGATCATTACAGACTTTCTATAATCAATGAGCCCAGCATGAATGTGTTTATTTATGAATAGTTGTCAAAGAGCAAGCAAAAGGACACTGTTTTATCGGCTCAGATAACCTAAGACCATAGTATAAACAGTCACTGAACAAATATTTAAATCTAAAGAATATGTCCTACTAGTTTACAGCATCTTTTAGCTAATCCCACATCTTTATTCTCTCATTAGAAGTTCTCATTCTCTCCTCCTACCTAGCATGCAATAGTGCTGGGGTCATGCTGGGCAGCTGCTGCATTCCTCCAGCCTACCTTAGTTCAGCAAACTTAAAAGGCCATTATCTATTCAGTCCAGTACCATTCTTACAGATTGAAGTTTCTGTCTCAAAGTTTCACTCTTTTTTATCTCAATACGATCTAACAGATGACAAAACACTTTGCTACCCACTTCAATAAATTAGGTTTGGGCCATTTAGAAAATCACTAAAGATGACCATTTAATGCTGATCTTCAGAGAAGTAGAATGAAGATTTCAACTTTTACCTTCCCATATACCGCAAGTGAGCTACATGACCACCTGCATCCGATTGTTGGAGCAGGTGATTATTAAGAGTATTGAGATATTTCAGTGCCTGTAAACAATTTTTAAAAGAACCTTCCATATATATAAAAGTTACCTGCAAGTCCTACACTGAATATGATGCCTTTATTGGAGAGGGAAATGGCAAGAAAACTTCACTAATGGCAAGAAAAAAAGAAAAGCAGAAAAGCAATTAGTCTAATCACTGAAATATCTGATATTTGTATATCTTAATAGATTGTAAAGTGACATGCAAGGTGACACAATTTCTATGTTTAGCGTTTATAGCAAAATAAGCTTCCAGTATAGGAAAATATATTGGAACTCACATCTCCTAGGCATATTTTGTTAGCATTATCTTTCCTTAATGTTGGAACAAAAAAAAAAAAAAAGCAAAAAGGGTAAAATAGAGATATTAACATTTGTACACCACCTGTCATACAAACATGGGAAAACAGGCTTGCCAAGAATTAGTCATTTACTCAGAAACAGTCTATTCAAAGCTAGACTTGAGTTTCCAAAGCTGTCTTAGTTCGTTGTAGTGGCTGACACAGCTATTTCAGAGACCTATTTTGATGCTCAATTGTTCACAAAGTTTTAATCTACCCAAATAAACAATACAATTATGATACTTCACTTTGCAATAAGTTATGAGGGTCATCTGCCAAGCATGCTGTAACTCAAAGCTGAGAGGCAGCATAGAGCATTTAAGTACGTATGCAGTCTTACAGTACATATGGTTTTGTTCTTGCCCATTCTTTCACTGCCGAATCACTCACTGTGGGGCTTTCCAACTACTCAGAGGACCAGAGACACCTCACCCAAATCCCCGCTGCTAAGAAGAGTCACATAGCAAGGACTCAGCTAAGCCCTGTCAGGACAGAAGTTTACAATTCACACTTGGGCTGACATGTCCTCCCTGCTCTGGTTTACAAGGGATTAAGCAGATTCTTGCTAACTAGCACACACAGCTCATTGGTTGCCTGTGTATCCATGATCAACAAATTTTCCAAGCCCTCAGCCAGCTACTTACAGACTTGGAAAATGCCCTTAGCTTTGTTTATATTCTTTATTGGAAAATTATTAATTAAGCTGATGCATATTCCATGTTGCTAGGAGGGCAGATTTAGGTGAACATCCCAGATAATCTTAGACAGATGCCAAGATGATAAGCAATAAAATCTGTCTAGAAGGCCTGACTAAATACATGTCTGAGTCAATACATCCTGGAACAGATCACTGCTGTTTAAACAGTTTATCAAAACATACAGATTCAGTCTCATCACTGATGTAACTGCTTTGCAGTCAAGAGAGTTAAATCAGGAATGAACTTCCACGTGACTCTGATGTGCTACATTT
>VYZV01038498.1:0-24116 GCA_013401275.1 Pandion haliaetus | reverse complement strand
CCCGGGCTCCCTCCCCCCCCCCCCCCGCTCTGAGGCTGCCTCATTAATATTCCTTTCCCCACTTGCCCATTGGCACAGTCTAATTGAAATGCAGAGAGAAGAGAAGTCTGTCATTTAAAGTGAGCTCAGGATGCAGGCAGCCAAGAAAACAAACCTTGCGGTTTTGCCCAGATGGCATTACTTTCTGTTGTATTGTCTTTTAGAGCACGTCGCCCTCCTTTCTTGTACGCAGTCCTTCTTTGGTGGTAACTGGACCACTGCTGGGATTCATTGATTTTAGGTTTTCCAGCGCATGTAGACCACGACAGGCTTGACGACTGAAAATATGGGTTTATATTTAGTGTACACTCATTTTGCATTGATAACTCCGAAATAATTAAATAACACCGGCAATAACATTGCAGCTTTTTTTTTTTTTTTAAACCAATCTCCATCCATCTCCTTTCCCTTCGATCTGTTAATAGCAGAAAATACAGCTCTCAATTATCCTCTTAACATCACTGGCCCACCTGCTTATTGCGTTTTGACTGAAGTTGTTTTGCCGATGTTTGCTTCTGAATCATGACTGGTTCCAAAATGAACATGTGGAGTTGCATGCACATAGTGGGTAAAAAAAAAAAAGAAGAAAAAAAATTTTTTTTCAGTTACCTATCGAATCAACTATAAAAATGGGAGGATTCTTTTTCCTACTCTCCTTTCTGCTGTTTTTCCTCTGTTGCCTGCTTCCTAATTGTAGCTGCTTGCAACTGGAGGTCCCCTTGTTTTCCTTCTCCAGTGGCTTAATGATTCCACAGTAGAGCCTGAGAGGCAAAAAAAAGGAAGAAAAGTGCTTGGGCTGTCAAGATGATCTGTTACTTCCAACTCCGAGATATTTCATAACTTGCTTTAAGACTGGGAAGAGAGATGGAGCAAGCTGATTTTCTTTGGTTTTAAATAACAAGTAAAATGACAGCCCAGACTGTGGGAAATGACAATGGTAAGGACGGAAGTGCAGAAACACTCATTCAGCAGCCATCTAACTCTGGACATGCCTAAGGTACAAGGCCCTTCTCTTTCCCTTTCCAGATGTGAAAAATTCCTCTGCTTACAGTTGTTCATTATCTGATCAGTTAAGCACCTATGGTCAAGCTAAAGTCTTCTTTGGATCTACCTGCAAGTCCCCACGCGTTAGGAATTAACAACTTCAGAATTGACAACTGATACTAAAGGCAGAATTAACCTTCACAGTAAAGAAAAGTAGTTTCAACTACTTGTCCTAAGATAGGGTGACTGCACAAATGTCAATATGCAGAAAAAAAATTCATTACAAGTGAAGAGCCTTCGTGATGTATTCTAATGTGAAATAGGTTACATGATAGAAACAGAATACTTTTTTTCCACAGGTATTCGTGGCCTTCTTTCCCAAAAGACACTTCAAGTAACCGTAATACCAAACTAGAATCTAGTCTTTGTATGTGAGTTGCATCAAAAAATAGAAAAACACATTTGTTAGGGAAAGCAGTCACTGTGGCTCCTTGTTGCTATGATAGCATATTGTCATTCTTCAAAAGCCCCGTGGGGTAGGTATGTATTTATAATGAGCTTGTGCTCTAAGCCTTCCCCCAGAAAAATGTGCTGGGTTTTAGGCTTTAATCACAATTATTACCTGTGATGTTCTTTGAGATTTACCGCAGCTTCGTGCATTGAAGTCACACTTCAGATAAACCACATACCTTAAAAGTATCAGAAACTTGAAAATAACCCCTCGTTCCCATTTCAGACAAGTTGGATCGCCCCGTGGGGCATCCCAGATCACAGGGAAGCAGAGTACAGGGACAGACTGCTGAGGCTGTGAGAGATCAGAGGCAATATAGTTACTGCCAGAGAGAAAGTTCTTTGTGGTGGTCCCATACGCTTATAACACACGCTGCTGATGAACTAGAAGGCATTTGAGGAGAAGAGCGTGCTGCTGCTGGGGTTTTACTGGTTTATTGGGTTACATGCACACATGGCTCACAAACGCTGGATGTGCTAGGTCTTGTTGGTTAGAAACAGCTCACTTGAGCCCCCCCAGGTGCATAGTCAAGAGTGAACTCTCTCCTCCCTTCTGCGTTGTTATCTGCAGAGTGGTACTGAATGCTGTCATTTGTTACCGAGTTTCAGTTAGCTGCAAGTCATACGCAGCGTCCAGCACGTCGCCTGGGTTTGTGGGACTCTCCTGAATCCTGATGCAAGTGCCCTGGAAGGTGGGGAGTCATGCCGTTGGTTTGAATAGGGCTCGAAACAGTCCACTGGAAGGCAGCAGGTCTACAAATTGTTACTTTCAAAGTATAAACAAATTATTTTGCTTAAAAGGTCTTATTTCTTTTCTGCTATATTTGCCAAAATAATAAATAGAATTCAATCCCTATTTTGATATTTAAAAATATCTGAAAAAAAAGGACCTTACAATCCTATTATTGCCCCTTGCCAAGGATCTCAAAGCTCTGCACATGCTGATAAATCGTGTTTCACAATACCTTTGTGAGATTGGAATGACTTCCTCTGTGAGGACAAATTGAATAGCAGGGCAGATATGTGACATTTTGTAAGCACTTTTTCCACTTTAGAGGTAATAGAATCACAGGAGGGGCTAAGCCCAGGCTAGTCACTCTCCATACTGCAAAATACTAAATTGTATGCTTCCTCTAACATTTTGCTTAAAAGAATCATTCAGATGGCAAAGTTACACCATCCTTCAGGCAGAATGAACTACTTAAAAACGGCACCTCCAATTTGTAGCCACTTGGGAGGTGGCAGTAAACATTTTCTGTCATGGGCATAATCAAGTAATGCCAAACAGAACTTAGCACAGTATGCTGATGTAGGGTACATTCTGCAGTATACCGGTTCCAGACAAAAATTTTTGGCAGATTGAGGTAATCATCATATACTTTGTGCTGCTTGAGAATAATCCTCACCCTTATATCTAGGCCAGCAACACTCTTAGCTCTAAGGATAAAAACAATAATCATTGGAGTTCAGTGAAGTGATGCACATATGTGAAAATTGAAGTGATGTATCAGAAATTTTTATATATGATATAGCAGTGGATTTTTTAGTATAAATGATGCTTTTTATAAATGTTTTAATCTCTAAAAAGTCATAAAGCACATCTCAATATGATGTTAATTATTGGAAATGCTATTTTATTTATCCTTTTAAAATTTCTATTTATATTAATGAAATCGTTAACCACCCATGTATAAATGCAAGTGTTTTGAGGTATGTAACCAAGGTACAATGTCTACGTAATTTTAAACATGTATGTTATGTTATTCTATTTTATTTATGTGAATAATGACAAAATAAAAAATTGAAGGGGGGAATTAGTTTTTGACCGAGTCAGTTCCTAGACTGGTTCATCATGCAGCTACATGGATGCTAATCTGAGCAAAAAGAAGGGAAGAACTGGCTCCTTTCAGGAGCAGCTCCACATCATGCACCATTGAATGAAGACGGAAATAAGATTTCTGTAAGAAATGAAGACTCAGTTCTCCAAAACTCCTCTAGTCATCGACTTTCTGCAAGATTGCACCCCAAATCCCTCAGAGAGGTGAAATTATTTTGAAATGCACCGTTTAACAACAGATGCTGGTATAATAAACAAGAAAGCAAGAAAAATCTTACAGCCTTAGGTGGTACCCATTGTAAGCGCCTGAGCAACTTTTAATCTTTAGGGTTTTCCATCTAGCTGTGACACTCCTGGATTGGGAAGAGTTGCTGTGCTTGTTCAAAAGCTCTAACTATCATACAGGCTTCCTGATTGAAGAGCAGAAGTAAATGGCCAGTGCCAGCTTTATTTCAACTGTGTGTAATCGGCTTTAAGTTACTTTCCGAAGTGCACTGGGAAGTTCAGCAGAACAGGAAATTGAAATGAGCTTTCCCATCTTGCATGTCGATGAGTGTTTTTTCTTTTCCAGGATGATACTTCTCCCAGATTTGAACCTTACAAACCACATGAGGATTTTTAGTCTTCTCCAGACACACCGAGATCAACAGGAAGAATGAGTGGAGAGTCTCTGCAGTCTTGCGTCATCCTTTTAGAGTAGGGCTTCCTTGATAGGACAAATGTAGGGCAAGCATCAGAGGGCAATGCAACACATGCACCGTCTGGGATGGGAAAGCTCAGATAAATAGAATTGGCTCATAACTCTTGGTTTGAGTGAGAGGAAGGGGAGATCTGCTTTTATAAAAGCAACAGTTTGCTTCCGTTGCAAATTCCTGTTTTCTTTTCACATCTACCTGGAGCTCACATATCACAGTAGGCTGAAAGTAAGTTTACAGCAAAACAAGGCCTTTGCTCTGGGGAGACAAGACAGAATGCAGAAAATGCAAATATATGTCAAATAATTTCATAAATACCTTTACTTTTGTGTTACTTGTACAAATACAGTCTTATTTTATCTTTCAGCTGTTCACTCAAGTATTCCTTGGACTCTGAAGATGTTTTTCACATAAAGTAACACAGATCTGTGATGTTTCATGTTCCAGGTGTCCAGCTTGCAGCAAGTAGAGCTTGTTTATTAGAGGGATAGAAATATACAGCATTTCTAAAAATCAGCATTACAACACAGAACTACTTTGAGATTCATTTTGTTTGAATATACTCTGAAGTTCAAAGACAAATCCTCTTCTATTGCTACAATGAGATTGATATTCAGAGGAAAAATTTACAGACATAGGGCCGGTTATGATTGACCTTTTTTCCAGGAATACAGAGAAAGGAGAGACACTAGACTTCTGCGACCTTGTGTTGCCGACAAAATTGACATGTGCTGACTTTGCTATCTGGAAATACCAGGAATCATTCTTCAATAGCTGTCTTTGCTTCTGCAAAGGCCTCATCTCCCCTCTTCACTAGCTAATATTTGCCATACTAAACGATGTTCAGTGCATAGGAATTTATCAATGACCAATAGATTTGCCTAAGCCTCAAGGCCTCAGACAACTGCTGAGAGAATATGCTTCTGCATGTCTTTTTCCACCACCATAATGCAGTCTGTAGGCAGATGATGCAACTGAGCAGTGAATACTTCTGTGTCTAAAATATTTAATTAATTAGTTAAATTCTCCTTCTGGAGACGCAGCAGCATGACCGATTAGTAAAAAGAAGCAGAAAGTTAAGTGGAATATAGTATGACAAACAGGGATTACCAAGGGATAAGTTTCCCAGACAAACTGGTTTAAAAGATATTGTCTTTTGTGAACAAGCACAAGTCACTCTAGAACAAAAAGCATGATACAGACCTTCAGATTGCCTGAAAACTGCTGAAATTAGCAGTTGTGGCTCTGGCAGGTTTTCAGCAGAAAAAATCATGGGGTTTTTTTATTCCTACTAAAAGGGCATTGAAATTTTGAATTTAAAAAAATGTATGCTTTTCTGAAGTCCTGACAAAAAATTTCAGCCTTTGCCCTAATTTCAGTGCTGCTTAAACGAGTGGCCAGAATTCATTTAGCAGTCTGTTCAATAACCGCTCCTAGTCAGGAAACTTTTTGTTGCTGATCCAAGATTGCCTTATCTTGGGTGGCAAAAAAAATCTGCATTTTAAAAATGATTCTGCCTCCCAGGACATCAAAGAGTTTCCTCCTGTCTGTGACTAATGTTAGCTAAAAGACACACGAAAGTGTTCTTCTATCACTAACAACAAATAATCCAAAGAGTTCCAACATGAAATGTCTTGCCTAGATTCAACAAGAACAACAAAATAATCACATTGCTCTATACTGAGTCAACACAAATGTAGCTTCTTTGTCTATGGAGTCTAGATAGTAAAATTTAGGAGGAAGAGTGTTGTGCTGTCCCATGGTTGTTAGGAAAAAACTTAAGCCACATAATTGCTTATGGATGTAGTTGTAACCTGTGACACTTTGCTCACATTTTGCAAAAATATTGAGCTATTTATAAACCTATCTGGTTAAGTAATTGTCATTATAGTATTTTTATACATTTTAAAGAAGAATTTAGCTTTTCTGCACACTGCAGGTGACATACAGGATGACAATTAAATCATAGGAAAGACATTTGCGTAAACAAACTGCTAGATTTGAGTACCTGTTCTCTGTATTGCTGTTTCCTGAATTGTCCCTTGCTGCACCAACAGATAGAGAGATCAGGAGGTCCCTAGCCAGGCAGATGAGAACCACCCCAGCTCTTGAGGAGCTGGTTAGATGGATTCTCAGCCAGCCCTGCTGGAGGAGGCTGAAGTAACCAAGGATGCAGAAATCCAAAACGCTCCTAGCATGCACCTAAGCTGGCAGCTGAATCCTTCCCCCACTCTTCCATGCTTCAATGCAAGAGATCTTTAAGTAAATGAAGTTTCTCCGTTTCACCTCTACTCAATTCCATACGTGCAGGTGCCAAGCACAGCCCAGGGCCTGAGAAAAAGCATCAGACTTCAGCAGCTGTCAGTCCAGCCGCATTGCATTGCTTTGACTATGCCCTGGGCTAAAATAAATAAATAGCCAGATACATGGATGACACTTGGTGTAAACAGGCCTGATTTGCCTTACTCTCCTTTCAAGCAAGGAATCACCAGTGAAATAGAGGTGACTCACTGAGGGAAATCCAAAGCATGCTTTCTCTTTTACATGTGAGTCTGCAGTAGCCATTCATGCTCTAACGGGGGAGAAAACTAGGCTGCATTTTAATATTCATTTCCACGACACTGAATCAAAACTGCCTGTAAGTGCAAAGGGATTTTTAAGGAAAAACAGAGCTGCCCTCATATCTCACTAACATAGTGAGAATATATAAATAGCTGCACATGGCAGATAGTTTGTGTCAACACAGTGTTGTACTTGTGAGCATCTGGGTAGCAACTGCTTGACACGAGAGCACCTGAGCAGCTGCTAGGAAAATATTATGCTGCTGTCTACAAAGTAAGCGCTGTGTTACCCAAAAGCTCTGGACAGTGCTATTCAAATCTGCCACACAAAAAGGGGTGCCCCGGGCAAGAGTTTATTAAACATCACTGAGATAGCGAGAACTTGTTATGTCCTTTCTAATTGATCCTGTGACACTGGCTTTGTGCTCTGAGCTCCTGCTGATGGTCCCCACTGTCTAACTAAGAACTTGGACAGGTCCTCACCTTGGCCTGGCCAGTCCCTGGCATGGGTGGACAAAGTTGTGTGCCACATTTTGGGAACGTGGCAACAGGCTCTCCCCTCTTCCCTGGTGGCCCTCCATGCAATTTTCTCACTGCACCATATGGCTTCAGAGGCTTCATCTGCTGCATCCCAAGTCCCCTTTTTCCCTGGGAAGCTCTGAGGGATGCTGTGGGGATCCCTCAGCTCCTTCCCCCCAACACCCTGGGGAACGCAGTACCATGTCTGATGAAGGAAGGTTTTAGCGAACCCTAAATTGCCACCGTATCAAAAAGCAGGCATGAGCACAGCCAGAAGTCACAAACATGCCTGTTAGCCAGGACAAGATCCTTCCCAGTGCTGGCCCTCCCTAAAAGCCTGAGTCTGTTCTCACAAATACCAGAGGCAGAGGGGCAGTGATCTAGGATGCAAGAGACCGGAGAGACACAGAGAAAAAAAGTGGTTTTTTTAATCTAATTTGCCAAGTCACATATCTCCAACTTCCAACTCCACACTCTTCACAGAATTCCCACTCCTCGCTTTTACTTCCCATTTGTTACAGGCAACAGTTCATCAGGAACCTCATATTATCATATCCTTGGCTATTTATGTCTTTTTTGAATGATGTATTTGCCCAGCAGCATTGCTTCCACAGAGAAGTGTAGATGACTGTTACGATTCCAAATCACAGTTCCTCTTCGAAGAAAAAATTGTAGCTGAATGGAGTCTTATTTAATTTTTGAAATTTTAAAGGACTAGCAGGGGGCTCTGCTTGCGTAAGGACCTTTCTATTGCTCTGAGCCTAAAGACTACATTATAATAAGTATTCAACTAAGAGATCAGTCTACCAAAAAACAGCAACAGACTACGTGCAAAAAATTGAAGAAAATATGCAAAGTAGTCTTAATGCACGGTTTGTATGACTCTATTAGAGATGTACCTGCAACCCAGTTTGGCAGACTTGTAGCTTTCACACATTTTTACTGGAGTAGGTTCAATTGCAGAGAACAGCTTTCTTCCCTGGTTTTATGTTGCTTGATCCAGCCCATCATGAGTACATTCAGGAAATCGGGGATATTAAATTCATTTTTTCTTCACAGCAGCAGGTCTAACTTTAATTGAGGTATAAACAGAGTGGTTCATCAAATTCATTCTTATCCTGTATAAAAAACAAACAAACCTGCAAAACAAAAATCAAATTGATCAAGCTATTCAAAGAGACCATAAAGAATTTTTTCTTTAAATACGTCTCTCTTACCCAACTGCCTTCCTTCTTCAGGGTGATTTTCTTCTCAGCTTCCTGCATCTTCTACCAGCCTGTTCCATCTTAAAAGGAAATCACAGGCTTCAAGTTGCTCCTCTGTTACATCATAAATACATTGGAAAAATGAATATTTCAAAGTTAAATGTTATTCGATACTTTTCATTTAATTTTGTGTACATTATTTTAAATGGAAAATGAGTCCTTGGTGTTCCATCACTTAAAAAAAACCTGAAAAAATATTCTTGCAGAGAAGAATTTTGTACTTAAACAATACACCATCAGTGTGGAAAACATGTCTCAAAATGCGTGAACAGTACTTGTAAAACCATGTAACTCTCCTCAAATGACACAATATGGTTTAATTTGGCTGAAAATGACAGAGTAAATGTAAGTTTATCCTGGATACTATTCCAACACATTATTTAAACAAACTCTGCTTGTTTGCAATTTTCATGACTTTGTAGGTTTTGTACTTCAACCCTCTTATAAATGCACTTTGTAAAATGTTACTCTTAATCATATGCATCCAACTGCACATCGTTACTATGTCTCCTCAAGTTCTTCCCAACCAATGGTCTTGACTTCCACAGGGCCCGTAATTCTTTCCAACACTTTTCACTTCAGAGACCGATTTGAAGGTGAGTCCTTTGGATATATTTCACAGAAGAATGGCAGGGACTAGCACATTATTCCACACAAATACCTGTGCCCTATTTATTTGAATGATGTTATGCTTGAGTGAGAACATCCCTATGCTGCAATTATTTGAGAGAGAAATGTGAAGAAGCTTTGAAGTAGCTCAGATTCTGTTAACAGTGTAGAATTTGGCAGTATGAGCAACAAAAGTTGCTCAATAAAATTGGCACTTTTGAGATGGCATGATGGGAGGTAACTTCAGCTAACTATGGCTTTAGTGCTATTAATTCAGGTTTGTCTGCAGATTATACTGGCTGTATCAAGACGAGTCCCCCTAAAAACTTCATGATGCTCATACAGTTATGAAACATACTGCAAATCCAAAGTTTTGCCTATACTCTGCAATCTCTCTCCTATACCTGTTATCTGATGGACTATGTAGAAGAAAATTAATACATTATCAATTAAAAAAAAAAGTTATTTTCTACATATATCGGTTTTGGAATAATCCTGAAGTATTATAAGATCATGGAAGGACTATTAGCATAATATATTTATACAAGGCCAATGTATATTTAATCAGTACTTAATGGTGATATAATAATAGGTTTCCCCATAGAGAATGACAATATGATTTCCAACTTCCTGAATTAATAATCTTGCAGAATACTGAAGACCATTATTTCACTTCACTCACATGCAGAAAGGAGAAATCTTTTTCCGTGCAAGTAAGGAAACCTCTAAAACAAATCAAAGATGTGGGCAGACAGTACAGAGAACTAATTAACTCAAGGCAAGTAACCCATGAAAATTAATGTTGAATTGGGGGTAGTTCAAAGACTTCAATGGTAACAGTTTAAAATGCAGCATTTATGGCCTTGAGTAGTTAAGAACTTGTGATTTACTATATTCTTTTCAGAAGGCATGAAACATCAAAGGCAAGAGGAATAGGAATAAATCTGCGTGTACAAAGTGATAGGAAAGACAAAGGAAGAGCTCTCATTGTATTCGTAGAAGGGCCAGATTCCTTAAGATCCTCAAAGTCTACTGAGGAGATAGTGACCACTACTACTGCACTGTGAATAGGGCCATGAATGCAGTGAGATTGTCGAAGGAACACATGCAGGGGTCCAGGCATTCTGAGTTCCCCTTAGGTGGTGTGCCTGATGGCTGCTCCACTGTGGCAGGGTCTTCAGTGTACAGCATGTCCCACGCCTGTAAGTAGCTTCTTTTATAGTGTTGCTAAATTCAGTGTTCATTAATCGGAAACAGAGAAGAAAGTTGGTTCTGAATCACTGATGTAAAGTGGCACCGTCAAGCAAATGTGATCCTAGGACACACCAGGAAGTTTTCTGCAGGAGATATAAAGCTTTGGTACCTCTGTGTAAGATGCTTGTGTGACCCTGTCAGGAATAATAAGGATCAGCTTTTAAGTTGATGTTTCGGAAGGAGGAATTGAAACTTGGAACATGTATCCAAAAAGGCCACTGAAATGATAGGGCTACTTGTATTGCAGAAGAAAGTTGAAGAAGCAAAGGCCGAAGAAGGAGGGGCATAGAGAGAAAAGAAACTGATAACGTGTCTCTGGAAAACACCAAAAATGAGGTATTGCCACTGAAGGACAAAAGGAGTGAGTATCCGCAGGTCCTGAATAGATGTACCCAAGAAATTAGAGGGTTTCTAGTAAAGTGGAACAGCTGCGATGGGAGACAGAGAGGGACAAACACAATAGTTGGTAAGCAAAAGGGAGTGAAACAGCAGTTTGAACAGAAATCTCCCTTCCCTGGATGTTTGCTATTTTGCGACATGTTTCTCATTCTTTGTTTAAACTTTGAAAGTATTGACTGGAAACCCCTCTTTCACCATCTTGAACGGTATGGTCTACTGAAGGAGAGCATTGGCTAGGAAAGCTTTAAGCAGGAGCAAAGAGTTCTACCTCTATACATCTTGAATGTTTCAGCACTATTGCTTGGTGGGAGAAGAAAAATAAAAACTAGTTAATGATAGCAGTAACATTATAATAAACATGGGTCAAAACTGAGGGGCACACTATCATAAGAGCCTACAGACACTTATGATGAATGTCAGTCTGCCAACAATGATAACTTCTATTGCACAGGTATTTAAATACCACCTCTGTCCTGTTTTTGGCTAGAGCTGTCTTTGCAGACAATTGTATTTTATTAGAACAAATAATGTATATTGATTCCATCTCAAATGTAGACATGAAACCTGCTCTTTTCCAAGCAACCTCACTCTGTCAGTGGTTATGGTTCAGGAAAAGAAATAGTATTAAAATATGTCAGGTACGCATTTTTATTATGCTAAATGTTTACCATGTCTATTCTAGAGTTTTCAAATGTAGAATGACTCTTTTTTTTTTTTAAGATTTCTTGGCTGGTTGAGACAAATTCTAACCTCTCCCAAAAGACATAGAGAACAGACTACAGTTTATTCCTTTGTTTAATAAGCTTAGGATTTTCCCTTTAACGTTCAATATGGATTCAGTGACATCAGAGTTGTATTTTTTCTAACAATATGTATTCTGAATAACTCGGAAGGGTAAAAGAAGTGCTTACATAAATCAGAAGTAAGTGGAGTTTCTCAAGTTTCATGAAAATGTATGCTTTGGTAAAGATCAAGTGTGGAGCTTTTCTTCCAAATGGGAGAGCATTTTTATGAAACTGCCGAAGTATTTTTAAAATAATATTTTTAATAATATAGTTTCTTGTTATAATTTTACTGTATAGTAATAACTACTGGTCCTACAACATCACTGTAATTTCTTTTAAATGCTACTCCCTCAAATTTATTCTTTCTCCATCAGAGAGAGTGAGCCATGTTTATAAATATATATATATATATGCACACTCTACAAAACTGATTGATTAGGCCTGATATGCATTGTTCATTTCCATCCCAAAATGGATTATGAAAGTAAAAATGAATGAAAAAGGTTAGGAAAGTAATTTAAGAATTAATGTGATTAGAATCCATATCCCTCTTACTATACCCAGACCTTTCAAGAGCAAATGGCAAATATATTCCAGCCACTGGGAAGGAAAGAATGGATAATAAATCTCAGAGAAATGAGAAAGGTTAATGGAAGACCATAATAAGGAAAGAAAATTATCTCACGAATTCAATTAGGAACTTTGATATCTAAGGCTAAAAGTAGAAACCAGAGGTTCAGAGATACCTGGACGTAGAATTGTATGTCATTGAAACAATATGTAGAACACAAATGCTCTTTAGCAGAGACAACTCAGTTTTACAAAGGTGGAAAAGGGACAGAAGTACTTGCTCCATTGAAAAAGCTTCTTTACTAGCTGGGCTGGATATTGTTGTTTTGTTATATTGAAGTTGGATTTAACATTTGCAGATTTCCTACCATGTGATCATCTGACAAAGCCATTCTCAACAGTCGGGAATCCCCTCTCCTTTGCTTTCTTACAAGGGGATGTATTCCCCAAAGGCAAGACTACAGCCTTCTTTTCAAGCTTGATTAGTTAAAATAAGATAAATAGGTGAGACTAAATACAGAGAACAAAACAGTTTGCAATGACTTTGGGCTGTTACTTATATAGGATGCTGTTAACAGAGTAGCTTGCAACCACTATCAACTCCCTTCCAGTTCCTTATCCAGAATTAAGTACCAGAAATACAGAAAAGTTTGTGCAAAATGTTACTCTCTTATTTTATAAAACACAATACCCTTATTTCAAAGATGAAAATATGGTGATAAACGTAGTAGGGCATTTATAAAGCTTGAAGCTAGAATATACACCTTTCTCTGCAGCAAAAAGCAACTAAGTATCAGGATAAAATAGTGTCTACTGGAGCTCAAGGAATAGTTATTCACACGCTTGGCCAGGAGAGGGACAGCTGAAGTCTGAGTCATTCTCTGCCCGGCAGAAGCTGCCTTGGTCATGCAGAAAAGGCACCTCCAGGGCAGCGCAGCTGCCAGGTAGAGTTTTGCTTTTGATACTAAACTGCAGCATGAAAGCCGTCCACCTGGAGATTCAATTTCAAAAAATGCACACACACACCAAAATACTGCATTTTCCCCTAATCGATGAAGGGATTTATTTAGATTTAAAATTACAAAGGCACTTCTCTAAGGCTTAAATTGATTAATTATACAGCAATTACGCTACAATTAAATCTCAGCAGTATTGAGGTTGTTTGTAGGTAGGCTGACACCAGTAATCAGCCAGTGGCCAGCCTTCCTCTTCCTTCCTCTACCTCCCTTACCCACCAGGCAAGGCTTTTGCCCTCTCTAAGCATTCTCTGTTTCATTTAACAAGTGCAGACTGGACCACTAGTTCTTCTGATACCTATGAAAACACAGTTATCATCTTTCTAACTTCTACACTTTTATGCTTCCAATAAAGGGCCCAGATTTCCAAATAAAGCTTTGAAATACATATTTTTATCATCCTTTTGTCCCTACGTTTATATAATGACCTAATGCAGTTTGGTTTCAACCTTTTTCAATTTGCAGACCACTAAAAACCTCCCAGTGGAGATATATAGTGAATTTAAGCCTACTAACAAAATACTTTTCATGGTACCATTTCTCAGACCCTTAGGGGAGGATTCCATAGACTTTGCAAATTAAAAACCACCATAGTGTCCAAGCCTTTTCTTGATTGCAACCAACCACCAAATGTGTCCTGTAGCTCTAATTGTACCATTTGTTTTAACAGGTCTGCCTGGAGGCAGAAGGATATAATTCCCATTTAAACAGCGTTAAATTGGTGCGAATTGTCTTACATATATTGAATAGAATTGTGTATTTCATCATCAGAGCTTTGCCAATGACGATTCATTTTAAAGGGATATACTTTTAGAAATTCTTCCTTCAGTGAGCTAGAGTCTCTTTATTTCTGTCTGGAAAGGGAAAACATATCAACAAACTCAAGAAATCAATTTAACTCTATGCACATTCTTTAAGGGCGGAGGAGCAGTGTTCTGGTGAGCAAACTCCCGCTCTGCATGTGCAATTGTCACCTCAGATATGGCACCCAGGAGGAAAACAGACTTGTCACGGGCCAGCCTGTCCTTCATTATTCCTGTTGTTGGTGTGTGCACAGTCATCAAGTCCTAGGCGCACTGTGCCAAGACAGGCAGTTGAGGCTCTATCCAAACCAGGACTCAAGCAGAATCTAGACCTCATGTTAGATAGCTCAATACATAGGGCGTGCAGAAAGACAGAGCTCAAACAAGGTCCAGAACAGCCATCTGGTAGTTACACACATATTCTCTGAGATTACAACTATTTTAAAAATCAAGCTGGAATCTATTTTTAGAAAATACCAAGGAACTTGGTTCTTGCATTCTAGGCAGATATTTATCTGGCAAAGACATTCTGACCCACGTCTCCCATGATGGCACCCCAGTCACTGTCCTATTTCCATGTGACACTAGGGAACCTTGTCTATCACTATACAACAACAGAACAAACCCCGTTGCAATTATGGGACCCCATGCTGTCATATAGAAACAAAAGGAATGACCAAACAGGAATGGAGATCATGAGAAGGTTCCTGAGCATTGTGATCAAGACAGGTTCAGAAGTCAGCCTGCAGAAACTTTGTACAGGTTATTTCCAGACGATGTGTGTCCTGGAGAGAAAGAAAAAAAAAAAAAAAAGTTTTCATTCTCTGTAATTCTCACCCACATTCCTGACGAAATTGCTTTAAAAAAAAAAAAAAAATGAGAAAAGTTAAGTTACAGCTTTTTTTTCCCCATATGCTTCAGAATTGTCTAATCTGGATGAAGGGTGGTGGGTGTTTTTTGTGGATTTTCAAGGACAGTTACTCTAATTGTACATAAAAGCTCAGCATCTATCCCATTTTTGGCAGAGCAGAAAGTGTGTAAGTAGCTAGCAAAGTAGAAACAGCAAAATCTGTAAATGCTTACTTGAACTTAACGTCCAAGCTTCTGCCTATAGGTGACAGACTCCATTCCCCATTGATGCAAATCCTTTTAGTCACTGCATTACCTCAAATTAATATACACTATAAAATAAAGGCATTTGTATTTGAAATTCTTGTGCTGCAGGGAAATACTATTCTCTTCCAGTTGCCAAAGGTGTCTCATACTCAAGTCACACAAAACATTTTTTGGAGAAAAGGTTTAAAATCCAACAGCTTATGCAACATGACCCAGGAAGGTGTTGCATAAAAATGCAAGCTGTGCTATGCAGAGGTGATTGCAAAGTAAGCACTAGTTTTTAAAACTAGTTCACTAGAGTACTTAAAAGAGCTGTTAACCCAACTTCTCATTCCCATGTAGGAGTCTCATAAAAACTCATTTTAGAATATAAAGCAAATGTCTCCCCAGCCATTTCAAACAGATTTTATCCCTTGTTATTTTAATACATTAAGATGCTGTGCATATGATTTTATGTAAAATTTTAATAAGTCTAATAAGGTTGAACTAGTGTGTTAAATAATCAGTCTTTAAAATAAGTGTGGGAAGAGACAAACTAAGCAATTACTGTGTTCCTTTTGCTCTGACGTTATATATATAGTTCTGCTATTAACCTCTAAGGTTTTTGTGGTGCATTTGTGGTATAGAATTTTTAAGGCAGGAAAAAAGAAATAAGAACTTTCTAATAAGTATTCCAACCCAAATAAAGGCTTAAACAGACAGCTAGAGTTTAAACAACTCTTAAATTTCATCAAGCCAGGGACACAAATATGTCAGATTTTATTTGAAACCAGCTACATTAGCAAATTTTGTTCATTTAGGGACTTTCTCAATATTTAAAGGTCACTTTAGTATTAATTTATTTAAGTAGACTGAAAAGTCATTTAGTAAATTCAGTCATCAAGGCCCAACAGGAATCTTTTCTCTGATTTCAGGAGAAATGACAGCTATTCCATCTTATGGGTATCTTCGCCAGTGAACTCTTGTGATACAGACTGCACATTTCAGCCCTGGTATGTAATATTTATTTCCATCTCACAGACACCACTGAACAAATAAATCACTGCTTTTTGTGCAGAGATGACACTAGTTATACAGGTTAGAGAAACCTGAGTTACATGTAATCCAATTTTAACACTATGCTATGTTATAAAAGCGTAGCCTGTGTTATTTTGCCCACTTATTCAAGAGATTTAAAAGAACATTTGCAATAACCTCTTTTTAACATTTTTGATTGACACTTCACAATAGATGCAGCTGAGTCAAAAGTTTGGGCTGCAGGACAGGGGAGGAATGGGAATTCGTTTGTATGAGCAGGAGTTTGTCTTCTTCAGCAATATCAGCTGCTCTACGAAATACATCAATAGCTTGCTTACTGTCATCGTCCTACTCAAAAGGCACTACCTTTTCTGTAAAATATGGTTTTAGCTTCAACACCAGAAAAGAGATGGGAACATAGGAATGTTGAATTATTGACATTAGTTATCATTTTTTTTTATCTTGAAAGTGCTTTATCTCAAAAAGAAGGAAAGAAACTTCTGATAAAGCATTTCATTTCAGTGGATCCCAGTGCTTATTGATCTTACTAGACATTGTAGTTGCTAAAAAACTTAAAAAAAATAAAGGCTCTTTACCTGTTAACATTGTTTCTTCAAATATATTTTAGACAGCTCTAACATAAGGAATACTATGCAGAAGTGTAAGTGCATGGCTGAAGTAGTTTACAACCTATATGTTTTGCGAGGATACCCTTAAGGATAACAAACTTTTTTTTCCTCATGCAAGAAGATTTATCATTTTATAGAGCTTGAAAAAGATTACTTCAATCCTTTGAAATTTGAATTTCAAGTCTTAAAAGACTCTGAAGAGACACCTAAGATATTTTAAGTCTGTATCTTTGTTGTGCTTAATTGCTGTTAAAGCCTGTACCAATTTGGAACACGCCCTCACTATTTAATGCTCAGCTCTGGTGACCAGTCTGAGCTCCCTCTCATCAGGGATATGTGCTTTTGCATCTTAAAGAAAATGGATAAACAAATGACTTTTAAAGAAATACTGTCCTATCGTGTCTATCAACCAGCTCCAATTACTATCCATTCTAAATCAACATCCTTTTAATGTGGAAAATTAATAAAAATTTCTGACCTCTAGATTAATCTCAAGTTTCTTGTTTCCCATTCACTATTGCACCGGATTTAGTATGGCTAGCATTATAGTCTCCATGGTGACGTGTAGTGGCTGAACATCACTGCATTGTGTACATCAGGGAGATATTGCTCCCCACAAATAATGTGTCTATGGTGGCACCAGGAGGACACAAGAAGTTAATTTCCCATATTATCCACTGGAAGGAACCATTTTTAAATGAACAAATAGAGAGTACATCAGAAAATTGCTGGTCTCCCAAATTCATGCTATTGAAATAGCATATACGGACTGATTTGTGATAATCTGGTGATTCACTGCAAAGGGCTGAAGGAACAATGTCCACCCTGTTGACAATGATAAGCAAGAATGAGATTTCTTATTACTGCCGATGCACCTGCTGAAATTACTACTCAAGTACTTTCTGCTATTGCTATTTTTCCTTCTGCTGTAATTAAAGTAACATCAGAGGAACACTGCCTTCTGCTATGTCTCAATTAAACCAAAGTTAGCTTCTACACTCAATCCTATCCAGGAGGTTTACAAAAGGAACAAGAGACAATATACTGACTTTAATACTGTTTCAAAGTTTTTAGCAATTTCACTATTTAGTGGCTTCTTTACCTCAGAGAACTGCACTTCCAAAGACCCATGAGGACCCAGATGGTTTTATTTTTCCTGAGGTCATGTCCTCATTACTAATCTAACTGCAGTAGGATTGCTGGACAAACACAGAGGTACCTAGTATGCAGGGGTGCCAGAATGTGACCTGAGGGTTTATTTAGCAATGACTCAGATAAAATTCCCTTTTCTTTCAGTAGCTGATTCGCCTGAAGAAAAATAAGCATGGAAACACACTCCATCATCTCATCCCAAACTTCAGCCAGATTCACAGACCTGATAGTAAATGTAATTTGAATGCCAAGATCAGGAGTATTAACTAATTGCTGAGCAACATTCTCTTTCTCTGCATATATAAATTGGGCTTGTCTGTGACTTGGGTCCTCATCCAAGAACACAGCCTCTTTGTGGATGGACAAGTGAGATCTCATGCCTGCAGGAGCAGGACCTACTCACATCAGTCACAAGACATGGGGAAAGGAGTCTTCACCCAAGTCCTGCACACTGAGTGAAGTACTTGACTCATCAGAGGGAGTACGAAAGGTGATTATTACTTAAAAGGGCTGCAGTTAAATTACTGCTGTGGGATATGTAGAGCAATTTTCCCTGGAGATTTTTTTCTGAATCACACAAGCTATGTCTATATTGCTAAATAAAAGCCAGACAGGCATGTGTCCACATCAACTGTACCCTAACTTCTGTTGGCTCAGCTCCCCAAAAAGATTCACCATTGAACGGGACCCCATCATGATGAGCCTGTGCTGGAACCCAAAAAGGAAAGTGTTTAACTGGGAGGCAGAAAGTGGAGCAGGACTGGCCTTCCTATCAGCCAGAAGCTATTTGACAGGCTCAGCGTACTTCCAGTCATGCTCGCAGCCAAGAAGAATTTTATTCAACAGAGTTTTGCTGGACCTAACAATGTCTACTATTACATACATCATGATACAAGCAGGAACAGATACCTTTTTTTTTTCCCTGTAGGGGAGAGCAATATGAATTCTTTAAGACCTGAAAATATGATTAATAAATAGACTGAGACAGATGGGTCAGTTTCAAATTGGGGCACTTTCTGCTTCTCAGGATCTGATGCATATCCAGGCTTACATTGAAGCTCATATCAAAGTAAGATCCCAGCATATACCTGCTGCTCCCCTTCCAGTGAAGGATCCACAAGTACATAAGCAGCAAAAAACTCCGTAGTCTGAAACTTGCGCAGCCTTTTAGAACACTGCTTTCTGGGCACATCGAGAGTAAATCACATCTATGGGCTGAATCTCTCAGAAGGTCACTGCATTATTAATAGCTTATTCAATTTAGCTAGTTAGAGGAAGAACAGTTTTTAAAGTAAGATTGGATTCCAACTACCTTTCTTGGATTTATGTTATTTTTATCCTTTGGGACTAATTGCTTTCTGTGCATGGTTTGCCACACAGCTATAATTCCTGTATCTCTATAGTGCCAAAACAAATAGCTGTTAGGCAATGCTAATCCTTGCTACCGTCACGGTGGAGATTTTATTGTCACCCTTGTTTGGATCTTTCCCTAAAAAGGCTTTTTAAGTTCATCTGGAAATTGGGTTGTTGCATTTCCCTAGTCATGCCTTCCCACTTGTACCACCTCCCACCATAGATGCTGCTGCTGCTAATTTTCCATTGCACGCTAGCATATATTGCTGCGTATCCTCACTGCCAAGACATATGAGGCACATTCAGCCATTCTGATTTGAGAAAGCTGCCAGCATAAAGGCTGTCCTCTACCACCATGGTTTTTTTAACAATGAAATTTGTTCTAAGGAGGAAATTTGCAAAGTAAAAATAATAGCTCAGCACCATATCCCTTTCAAAAGGCAATAATGGTGGCAAACATATTTCGCTGTACCTTTCTCGAAGAGCAAGAATGAGTATGTCCTTCAGCTACTTCTCTCTAGATACAATATTTATATTCCTACTCTATAACTGAACAACGTACAGCAACATTTCGCAATAAAACCCTAATGATACTGTGCTATGTTCACTTAAAAAACACAATGAGTTTTATGTCACCAGAGGATATACAGTTTCTGCTCTGAGGCTTCTTTTGCCTGAATGACTTCTTCATTAGTCATAGCCTTACTTACATACACAAATAATAAAATGCTTGCACAAAGGATTTAAGTGAATATTTACAAATATCTTAAGAAATGAAGAACAGTAATGATTTTTCTCCTTGCTACTTTTTCCATTAAAAAAATTGCTATGGATGGTGATATTGAGATCAGTGGATATGGGGATTCCAGGAAAGAGTAATAGCAATAGATTCATAGAGACAGAGCAGGGAGATGACACTAGCAGCCATATTTTTCTGGGGGAAGGGAGAAAGTGATGAGAATCTTGGGGAAAAAAAACCCAACAATAAAGCAGTTTCAGTGCTCACAATGTATAAGACTTCAGGACTGAAAATGTTAAGCCTTTATGTTGAAAAAGAAAGACAAGGCTTTTAGATGTGCTATGGGGAAAAAAAAAAAGCCAAGCATAAAAGGCAGCTTGGACCTTTGGATCCAGCAATTAGTGAGGGTCATCTTGCATATTTTGTGATCAATCTCCCAAGATAAATAGCAATACTCTGAAAACATTTGATGCTTTCAGTTTTATTAAATTACAGCAAGTTATTTTCCCATCGATCAATTAAATAGGCAAGACTGGAACTTCATTATATACCCCTGAGTTGGTCTGCCATAAATCAAGCCCACAGTTGAATAAGTGTTTAATTATGTGCTCACAAACTGTTGTGTAAAAATTAACATACCTACCAAGTCATATTTTTTTACTTTTTATCTGGAGGATTTGTTTCTCATTAACCGATTGCTAGCCACAGTGAACTTTCTCTTGAGAATGAAGATAAGAGCCTGGGAGCAGGACAGAATCTCACCTAGGGAGGACCTACATTTCCACTGACTCATGTACTTCTGGCAGCTTGAGGAAAGGACTCCATACCTTGCAGAAACAGGATTCATTCATAATCTGAATGTGTGCGTTGCTGGCTTTGTTTATCCTATGTTTGCTTTATTGGGCCCAGGGAACGCATTTGTGAATGGAGTCCAAGACTGAGGAAAGCTGTATATCAAGACACAGGCAGCAAATCCACTCTTACACAAAAGCCAGGGAAAAAAAAAAAACATGAATAGCAAGGGCTTATTTTATCTATTGCCACAAGAAAAGCCACAGGATAGAATGCCTTCCAGTGCACCCAAGAGCAAAGAAGTCCATTCTCCAGGAGGGATTGTGTGCCCCAAGAGTGCCATGGCATCCACTTTCTGTAGAATTAGTAAATAGTTGGACCATAGCCAGACCACCATGGTCCACAGTCTTTCTTTATTATTTATTCAAAAGCATCAGCCACCTGGGGTTTTTTGCTTCCTTTTAGGAATTTTTAGCCTAATGGGCAATCACATGTAATCTGTCTGCACTTCCTTGTTAATGCCAACAATTGAGTTCACTGGGCTTGTTAAGGCTGTTGATGGAAGTATCTAAGACTCCTAATGCAAGTCCTTACTGCCCCACAGGGAGATGTTCAGAGACTGAGTTAATATTTTGTAAGGACAAAGTTATTTGAGGTGCCAACCTTAAGCTTCACAATCATAATTTCTGTCCTACTGATATCCTAAGAAATATACTGTTAAGAGCCATTACCCCATCTTCTCTGTTTAGCCTTTTTAATACATTTTTCTCTTGAGAAGAAGCCAGGAAATCCACGTTTCCAGAACGGCTCAGTGCCTGAAGGGTGACATATGATCATTGTCATCAGTTAGTGAATGACTGTGATGAGTAATTCATAAAGACTGAGAGGAAAAGAAGTTTCTCAAAACTTATAAAACTTTATTAAAAAAAAAAGGTACGTTAGGCAGAATCCAGATAATTCATCATCTATGACTCCAACTTTGCTGCGGCTTATGCATGAAGTACTTTAAAGGGAAACTTGTCACAAGTTTTCTCCTGATCTTAAACTACCTTCTGTCATAAAAACATGCCTTTTCATGGCCAGATAATCACACCATTAAGAAACCTGTATTCTCTTTCTTCCACCATCAGCCTAGACTGATGATCCTTCCCAGAATTCATTTTCTTAGAAATGGCAGGTCTTAGACAAGGTCCCAGATGGCATTAGATGTACAGTGAACAGATCACCCTATTACAATGCCCTTCAAAATCAATAGAATACTCTTTAATAAATTTGCATAAGAGCACAGGCTTAAACAGTAAACTCAAAAATAATGTAGCAATTCTAATTCATGATGCTAAAATCTTTATCCAACATCTTTCACCTCTGCTAATATGTATGAACATATTTGGAATCCATAGAGGTTGCTACTGAAAAATCTAATTTAGCCAGAGATCCCAGAGTTGCCACTAAACCTGTAGCTTAAAATTTTATTGAAGAACTATGAATTGCTTGCCCTTTTGATCAACCTCTAGCCTGCCACAAGAGAACCACAACCACACTCAAACAAGGTGATCTGAGAGCAGTAAAATTGTACATATAGGGCAATTTAAAGCTTTCATGGAAGAATTACAGATGAATTTGAAAGATTGATTTCAGGGTCTTGTGTGAGTCATTAAGGCTGTGGGTCTGGGAGGAGAATGGTCAGATCAAGGCAAAGCGTGAGTTTTCCAAAAGGCACAAAGGACACAGATTTTTCCATCTTGCACATCTGTACTTAGTACTTTCTTGGCACAGCCATCTTACCATGCAGTAAACAAGACACTGTGCCTATTTTCACGCAGGTCAATGCTTGCTGGCCTTGGTAACTTGCTGGCTTCCATCTGCTTTGCATGCTTTACTACTGGGAACCAGGTGATGACTGCCCTTGCTACAATATGGGATACTCTTGAATGAAAAAAAGGGAGGGAATGCAGGTAAAAAACAGTGTTACGCAGCAGATGGAGTGTGAGGAAGACTGCTGAAATCATCTGATTATTTTGTGTGATCTTTTTGGGTGGGGAGTTTCTCCTTCTACTTTATAATATTGAACCTTGGGCATTCGCTACATAGTAATGTATCACTGCTTGTACAGAAAAAATGTGGGTTGTGATCACTGGTGTACCAAACACTCCTAATTTCAGCTAGTTTCTGGGCAGCTTCATATGGTCAACATTTTGTCAGACCTAGCACATGAACGGGTTGATACATATGTATAGGCTAGTTTAAATTCCTAGACAAGATTCTTATTTACAGAATCCCAGGATAAGAGTTCTCCTACAAAAAGTTCAAGATTTTAATTCACCTGCTATATGTGTCCTTGCCAAGGACATATCAGAAGCCAGATAAGAGCATTCAACAATTTATTACAGTTCCAATGCTTTGAACTAAGATAAATCAAAGGTAGATTTTAAATTTGAAAGTAATAAGGCCTTAATATCACTTTGGTGCTTGGCAAGTGGAATATGTTGGGGTTTTTCCGTGGAGTGGGAGAGGACTGCATATTTTTTCTGAAATCAAAATGTGTGTTGCATATTCTTTCATTTAGAGCAAATGAATTTTTTTTCCTATTTACCATCTTCACAGTTTGTTTTGATTCAGCAAGGTAGTCAAATTTAAGCCTATGAATAAGAACATGGAGTCAGGAGAACTGCTTGTGTCCCCCAGCTAAGGAACATGCTTAGGCATAATGATGAATTCAGCCTTAATTAGTTTTTACTACTGCTAAGCACTTTTTAAGACAAGGAAGATATTGAGTGCACTTTGGTTCAAAAGTTTCAAACTCAGCAGCAGCCAGGGTTATCTTGGCCTAGCCATGAATGTCCTAAGTAATTAACCAGCTTCATGATGACACTTCTTTATGTATGTATTTATTTTAAATAAGGAGAGGAACAAGACTCCTAAATTTGCAGTTACCTGACATTGCTAATGCTACAAAATAAATTGTTAATGAAAATGAAACAAAAACCCCTAAGACGAATTCAACCACATCAACAGAAAGAATGAAGCAACTTCCCTGTTGGTGAAGAATTCATTTAGTTCATCACATTAGGTCTCTCCACCTATTTCTTCTTGCAGATTAAACTGCATGAGCAGTTTAAATTCTGTTTACTTAATGGAGGGAGTCACTACTTTTGTTCAGTGGAAAGGTAGTGGAGAGAAGAGGATGGGTCAACTTGTTTTTGTAAAATTTATTAATTATCTTTAGACACTTCTGTAAATACACTAGGGATGCTACTAGGAAATCAGGAAAATGCAGCCCCTACAGGACTCCAGAACAGAGATCTTCTATGTATGCATATGTAAGACTACATATGGAGAGAGCAAGTAGTCTAGGAGGTTCCTGGAGTGTGTGGAAGATAACTTCCTGACGCATCTGGTAGGCGAGCCTACCAGGGAAGGAGCCTCGCTAGACCTCCTGTCTACAAACAGGGAAGGACTGGTGGGAGATGTG